>CM059186.1:188044567-188062988 GCA_030323885.1 Branchipolynoe longqiensis | reverse complement strand
CCACCACACCAAAATCCTCACCACACCCCTACACCTCCACCACACAAACATATGCCCCCACCACACACCCACCATACACACCTACACCCCACCCACACCCACCCCACCATACACACTCACCACACACCAAAGCATAGGGAGACCGGCATTGGTGCGCCATCTGACGAGAGAGTCATGCAAACTGAAAGGTCCCCATTGCCTAGATTTGATCCTATATATCCAACTTTAATACTGGCGCATTCGTTAAGCATTCATTGCTGCATAGTAGTTCCAAGTCAATTTATTTGACAGAATGGTCTCCGGCATTTTGATGTGCATATCATAATTAAATTTGCTTCCTTTCATTTGAAATATCTCTCAAGCTAACTCTTCAAAGTAAGTTATTTAAAACTAAAGTGAAATAGCAGCCTATTTTTTTATTTTGAAAAAAATACATGCACAAACTGAAAGGCATCGGATTATGCACATTTTAAAAGTTTAACAATTAAACTTTTTTTTTATTAAGAGGGATTGAGGAGTGCTGTTACATTGTATTGTGAGCTAGTAACATACTTGACAACCACGCGTTTCTTGATCAATACACCACCGCTGCTTATCCTACCTTACCTGAAGTATGCCCGTATTGGTTCTATAGCCGAAGGAGCGCAAGGAGGAGGGCAAGTTCATCGAGCTTCCCGGAGCCAAGATGGGTGAAGTGGTAGTGCGTTTTCCCCCGGAGGCCAGTGGGTAGGTGTATGGATCATGAGACAGTGTCTAAATGTGTAGAACGCATCAAGATATCTGAACTCAAATGGCTTCAATTACAACCAGTGGCCCACAACTGGTTCATCAAAGGCTGTGGTATGTGCTGTCAGGTTCTGTGAAAGTGCACATAAAAGACCCTTGCTGCTTATTGGAAAGAGTAGCCTATTTGGCAGCAGCGGGTCAGAATGACCATATGTTTGCAGGAATGAAAGATTTCTGCGATTTAGCGGATTTCCGCGATTATTAATATTGACCGATTATTGGTTAGTTTGAATCCCGCTCTTATATGACCTTATATGTTGCTAGAACATAAACCCAATCAAGAACGAGTGAGGTATTAATGATAATATAGGCACACCAAGGATGATTGAAACTTGACTTCAGGTATTTTTCCGCTATTCCCTGACTGCTAATTCTATGGGGGTAAAAACAGTGTTTTCGCGGAAATTCGCCATGGCGTAATAATGTTGTCTTGATTTCCGCGTTTTTTGCCGGAACCCACTTTCATCCCTGATTTTGATGTCCAATACAGGGATGAAAGATCTCCGCGATTTCGCGGAATTCCGGGATTTCTTTTTATATCTATCGATTAATGTTAAGAAAAATAGCAACGAATCGGGATGTATATAAATGCCAACAGTTGGGTAGTTCGAATCCTATTATTATATGACCTTAGATGTTGCTAGAGCAGAAAACCCAAACAAGAATGAGTTAGATATGGGCGGTAAATATAGTCACAACAAGGTTCCGTCTTTTTCCCGCGATTCCCTGACAATGTCAATCCTCGGGAGGGAAAATCCGCGTTTTCGCGGAAATTCGCCGCCGATAAAATCATCTCGGCTTGATTTCCGCATTTTTTTCCGGACACCACTTTCATGCCTACTAATAAATAGCTGATGATACGAAAACCAATGTGCTCTAGAGTAGTTGTTAAATAAAAACAAGTTTTACTTTTGCGTATGGTTTTTAGATACCTGCACATCGGACACGCTAAGGCTGCTCTTCTGAACCAATACTACCAAGTCACCTTCAAGGGTAAACTCGTGATGCGATTTGACGACACAAACCCTGCCAAGGAGAGCTCTGAGTTCGAGCAGGTGAGTTCAGAGTGTGTGAGAGTTGGGGACCATATAACAAGGAAGGGAGCGGGACGTAGCTCAGGCGCGGTAGAGCGTACACCTGTGACGGTTTGGATCATCCGATTGATCCTGCTCAGTGGACACGTTTACAGTTTGGATTATTTTCCATTAGAACCAGTGGTCCACAAGTGGTTCGTCAAAGGCTGTGGTATGTACTGTCCTGTCTGTGGGAAAGTGCTTATAAAAGACCCCTTGCTGCTTATTGGAAAGAGTAGCCTATGTGGTGGCAGCTGGTTTCCTCTGAAGAAATATGTCAGAATGACCATGGTTTTTACGTCTAATAGCCGATGATAAAAATCAATCTGCTCTAGAGGCATTGTTAAATAAAACAAACTTTCCTTTTTATATAACAAGGATGAAAGATCTCTGCGATTTAGCGGATTTCCAAGATTTATTTTACCGTACTGCAATACCACAGCACTATCAGCTAATATACTAATAGGTCGTTGAAACGTCGTAGCACTCTCATCGTATGCTAATATGTTTTTCAAATACTGCAGCACTCTCAGCGTATGCTAATACATTGTTCAAAAGCTGCTGCACTATTAGTGTAAGCTAATGCGTTTTTCAAATGCTGCAGCACTATCAGTGTATGCTAATACGTTGTTCAAATCGCAGAGCACTATCAGTGTATACTAATACATTGTTCAGATGCCGCCACAGTGCTATCAGTGTATATCAATATGCATGAAACCTGACTTCTGGGAATTTTCCACGATTTCCTGACAGTGCTAAGCCACTGTTCTCGCGGAAATTCGCCGGCAATTTACAGATAACCTCACCGTTAGCATAGATTTCCGCTTTTTTTGCTGTAAACCAATTTCATCCATGATTATAAGGAGGCTCGGTCGGTAGAAGCCTGACCGGAATTTCATTTTTCTTAAGGAATCTTTCACGACAGTTCATTGAATATGTATGCAGGACAAGGTTATATCTGATGGTATACATCTTGACTAATACTAGATTCCTGATCCAACTATTCTGAATGGGATGGAGGCGATTGTATTGTTTATGTTATTGTGTTCACCAGTGTAATCTTTAATTCTTAGGTTCGATCCTTGGCTGAGTCAAAGCAATGACTTAAAACAAATATACATGTAACGACCTAGCTTGGCGTTTGGCATTACTAGGATAGGGCAAGAAGCAGTGGAATGAGGAGGAATGTGGTTGAAATTTCCCCTTGTCGAATGCAGGCGCCTAGAAAGTCTTGAACTTCATTTGCCCCATTTGAATTGAACCTATTTGAGATAATTAGTCTTGAATTCCATTAAGCTGTCCCCACTGATCTAAATTAGTCCGAAATTGGCATTCACCATTGTTCCCCCCCCCCCCCCATGAAATCCAAATGAAAATAGTCTTGAATCCCTACCAAAAACAGCCTTGAGATAGCCTTGAGATAGCCTTGAACGCCATATCTTCACATGTGTACGGACTCTGCGAATGTTACTGCTGCTGCTGCTGCTGATAATAATGATACTAATGATAATAATGATAACATTAATGACAATATTAATGATAATATTAATAATAATGAAGATAATAAATCTCTGGATTTTATGTGTAGGTTATCCTTGAGGACCTGAAAATGCTGGGATTGAGACCCGACGTGTTCACACACACGTCGGACAGCTTTGACCTGATCATCACCTACTGTGAGATGCTGATGAAGGCGGGCAAAGCCTACTGTGACAACACCCCAGCCGAGCAGATGAAGCAGGAGCGCGAGGAGCGGGTCGAGTCGCAGTGTCGTGCCAACTGTAAGTCCTTAGCGCAGACTGGGGAACTACGCCTCACTGACCGTGGTGTCTCACAAATAGGTTCACAAATAGTAGATAAAAAGATTCACCCCACACTTCCAATAGGGGTGAAAAGCAACCCATTAGAAAAAGTGGTGAACGGCTGGGGTCAGGCTGGGTAAATGAAATGAGCAGATCAATTCTTAATTTAAGGTATATTCTTTATATACGTCTTTATATGCGCCTGCCACCACCCTTAACCATCAAGAACAACCATCAACACACCAAACATCCTACACAACTATCAACCTGTTTAAACACATTGAACACTATATAAGACAGACAAAATGTATGGTCAACTATAAACTTACCTTGTTTTATTAGAGAAAAATGTAACACTTTCTACTCGGTGCTGCTCCCCATTCCTGCATGAACTACAGTGACTGGTGCTGTACATTATACAGCAGGAGCCACTCCCTTAATTCTATAGGATCAGTGCTGTAACTAAAACAGCACTGATCAAACTTAAATTATTTAGACTGTCAACTACAATAGTAAGATGACCGAAAGACCAGTGCTCCGGCGCTGACAAATGTCATATTCAGATGAATAAATACTTATATAAATATTTATCAGCTACTTTTGAGTTGGAAAATAGAATAAAACATTTAGTTTAAAAGTGAAATCGACAGCATTCTATTGTCGCCATCTTGTCTTTTTGCATTCTTTTCCATTTCACCAACCCTGTGTCGATATAAGTAGTCATTTGATTCTGGAACCTAAATCCCACTTCCTGTTCCATACTAAAGCAATTTTCGCCTGTATTTAGACTACCTTGCCATTCGCCCCTACTGCAAGTATGGGATGAATCTTTGATCTACACAAATAGGTGCTAGCGCCCTTACTCGCGAACGCAACCCACCTGTCCTGATATGACTGCAGCTGTTGTTAAGATGCAAAACCCCAATAAACGCGCGTGCACTTGATCGTCATCAGTGACCGGTAATTCGTTTCCAAATTTAAAAAAGTCACGAAACAAACAAAACCACTCGAAAATTTCCCACCGTTTGTGCATTGGCCGGTGTGTCCTATTCCAGCCGTGGAGAAGAATCTGGCCATGTGGGAGGAGATGAAGATGGGCGCCGACTCTGGGCAGAAGTGTTGTGTGCGTGCCAAGATCGACATGAAGTCTGACAATGGGTGCATGCGTGACCCCACCATCTTCCGCTGCAAGAACGAGCCGCACGTGCGCACTGGCACCAAATACAAGTGAGGCACTCAGAGAGCAACTAGCTGTGGTTAGGGGGACATCTAAAGTTTTCAACATATCCATGATCGTACTAAAAATACTTTTCTAGACCCTCCCCCTACATAGTGATATAAATAGAGCCTGTCTCAAAAGGTGCTAGCTCTTCGTTTTTTTTGTCCATAGTAACGATTGACACAAAACAGCACAGAAACGGTTACACTGAAAACACAAGGACATTTGCTTCAAATCAATATGTATTCTATTGGGATTATGAAACACCATGTAAAAAACAAATCAGTTTATCCTGAGCAAATGTATAAGTAGATAGTGTATTGTTCGTTATTATGGACAGAGTTTTGTCCCATATTGCTTAGCACCTTTTGAGACAATCATATACATGTGATTCTTACTTATGTTATTGTCGTGGAGTGATGAAAATAGGGAATATTGCACCTAGATCGGGACTCGAACCACATCTCTTTGCATTCAGGGCCAGTGTGATAACCATTACACCACCTAGGCTCCCTGATATCGTGGAGTGGGGGTGGGGTGGGGGGTAACATTGAATCGTGCTCAAAGTATGAGACTGAATGTGTAGATTGTCAATGTGGTTTGTTTATTTGTTTTTGTTATGCAATTCCAATTCTTGTTCAAGTGTAGTGGATATGCTAAGAGTGGTCGATTTTTTTTTTTTTTATCAATTTCCATATTATTGGCTAAAAAAGTTGAATGTTGGAATTTTTAATTAAAAGATTTAAAGCAATTTAAAAACATAAATCAACTTGATAAACTAGAAAACTGATTTCCCCCTCATTTTATCCGTAGTAATAGGGCAGTATGTGTAAATTAATGGATCATATTTTGTCCACTTAGGGTGTATCCAACATATGACTTTGCCTGCCCAATCGTAGACAGCGTTGAAGGCATCACGCATGCGCTAAGGACCACTGAGTACCATGACCGCGACGTCCAGTTCTACTGGTTCATCGAGCAGCTTGGTAAGTGTTTGAAATAGACGATTTACACCACTAACCTCCCCTTTGGCGGCAGTGGCAGAACTACTATTATGGGTAGCAGCCCACTGTACATTATGCTTTATGGGAAATGGATTGTATAGAATTTACACAGTCAACTTGCCCTCTGTTGATAGTGGCAGAACTACTAATGTGGGTAGCATGCACTGTGGTAAAGGCCCTGTCAGACCTTGCCGGACTGGGGAACCGGATGAGAACCGGGGACTGGCCGGTTGTGTACGGCGATGTTCGGGTACTATCTGGTAACCATCCGGCGGTGTCTGGTACAAGTTTTGAACATGCACAAAACTGAGGTGTCCGGTTTGTCTGGTACCCATCCGTACATGTCTGGTACCCATCCGGTGGTGTCCGTTTGGTCCAGTACATGTCCGGTACCCATCCGTTACGTGTCCGGTTCTCGTCCGGTACATGTACGGTACTTATCCGGTTGTCCGGCAGCAATTAACCCAATTTTACGCTCCATTTCGATACATTTCGATAGATTTCTTCACCGGACAACACCGGACTAGAAAATTCTTTGTCCGGTGGTCTCCGGTGCTCAGTCCGGTGAGGTGTGACAATGACTTAAAGGTTTTATAAACGTGTTTATAATGGTTTTACAAACTTCTTATAAAGGTCTTATAAAGGATTTCCAGTACTAACGTGGGTAGCAACTCACTGGGTATGCTCCACAGAAAAGGTCTATTGTAATCAGCTAAGGGCAAAAGAGGGATAACCGGAAACTCCCCTCGTATGGAAAGTTGTTAATTATACATGCACTTGAAGTATCAGACGGGATGTTCAAGTACCAGACGGGATGGCTGAATGAGTTGAGCATCCATCTCCCATTTTGGTAGGTCATAGGATTCGAACCCCTGGTCGAGTCAAACCAACTTAAAAATTGGTACTTGTCACTTCCTAGCCATGCGCTCAGCGTTATTAGGATAGGGCAAGGACTGGTTGGCTCAGAGTCAGGATAATGTGACTGAGTGGGATATCAAGTCATGGTGCTGGCAGTCTGGTATCCCAGTGAGGCAGCACTATAAAGTTGGCATGAGTGCACACTGTCACAAGTCGGTGCCCGTTCTCATATGACCATAGATGTTGCCAGGATGTAAAACTCCAACAACCAACCAACTTTGAATGCCAGGAGTGTTTTTTGAGTTGGTGCAGTCAGCAAGCAAAGAGCAACCTCTCTAAGTTCAACAATTATACATTAGCCGACTAGGATTTAGTCAGTGGTGTTGCTGTGCTTCGATTCCCTCCACCGTGTGGCGGAATTCCGCAAGAATCGATAATGGACGAAATGGCTGTGGTTTTGCATTCTGCTCCAATTCAAATAGAATAATGGACAGGAATAAAGGCAGTGTGCATAATATAATAGAATGAAAAACAACAACCCCACCAACCCATTGACCTCATTTCCAAGCAATCATTACCTGTTAAAAACAACAAAAACGCCATATAATATATTCCCCCCACTGGTTAGTACTTTGTCCTGTGATACCCAAAGCCAGTGAATGCTCTGAGTAAGAAGAATCATGTTCTACGCTTCCCGGTTGGGAAAAAATGGTCGTATTTTGTATAGTATTGACGCGGTGCCAGAAAAAAAGCCGATCACACCCATTCAGTGAGTGGGGCTACGTGATGCTTGTCACACAAACACTGCGGCAGCTGCTGGTGCTACGTGACGTTGATACCCGCAAGGTTTATGGTTCTCAGGTGGCTGCCCATGCAGATAGATCTCTCCCGTTAGGTTTCGCAGCACCAGACATTAGTAATAGTGATAATAGTAATACTGGTAATAATTAGTAATAATAATATTAATATTATTATTGATATTATTAGTAACATTAGTGATATTATTAGTGATGTTATTAGTAATAGTAGTGATATTATTAGTCATGTTATTAATGATATTATTAGTAATTTTAATATTATTCATTTTATTATGTTATATATATTATATATATATATATACATAGAATTGTTTTTGTTATTATTTATACTTCTACATTAGTATATTGTTTTAATAACTACTACGAGTGTTTATCACATATATTACTACTAATACTTCTAATTATTTTTAAGTTACAGTGGTTTTGAATTTCTGCTTCTGTAAAAAAAAAGTTATTGATACATATATTAAGTTAAGCATTGTAATCTACTTTACTTTTATGTTTGAAGTAACTTACTATAAATGATTAACTGGAGATATTTGAAATGAAAACATGTACCAGACGGGATGGCCGAATGAGTTAGAGCGTCCGTCTCCCGTGTTCTTAGATCGTGGGTTCGAACCCTGGTCGAGTCAAACCAATGACTTAAAAATTGATACTTGTTGCTTCCTAGCCTGGCGCTCGGCATTATTAGGATCGGGCAAGGACTGGTTTGCTCAGTGTCAGGATAATGTGACTGAGTGGGATATCAGGTCATGGTGCTGGTGGCCTGGTCTTCCAGTGGGGCAGCACTATGAAGTCACCATGAGTGTGCACTGTCACAAGTCGGTACCCGTACAGATATGACCGTAGATGTTGCTAGGAGGTAAAGCAACAACAAACAAACAAACATGTAAATGTGCTTTTGGTTTGCACACCGAAATTCTGGGCTCCATAGGGTTAAGCAATAATAGATTAACATAGTATTTCCTTTTATGCTGCACCAGTATCTAGGTTGCATATGTAAGATCAGGGGTGGAACACGGCGTAAAGAAACCACCAATCAATCAATCAATCAATCTTGGCGATTTCGCGGTTTTTAATAATCGGCGATTAGCTATCACAAAATGCCATGGATATGTGACGGTAATTGGTCAGTCAGAATCCAGTTCTGATATGACCGTAGATGTTTCTATGACATAAAATCCAAACAAACAAAAAAGCAAGTAGTGAATTTTCGTGAAGATATAGGAGGCTCTCCTGGGCTGAGCACTGTCGGGGAACTTGTGTGGTCAGTCAGAATACTCGATGCGATTAGAGAATCTTTGCAAAATAGGCAGATAATCTCCCATAGGATAGTACTGTTAGGGAATCGCAGGAAATTCGCGCGAGTCAGGATTCATCTTGAACAAGCACCACCCTACCTCTATTCTATTGAAAATCACTTAGTACATACTATCCTTGGCATAAATGAGAATCTTCTGGATTTATCAGGAATTCCGGATTTTCGATCTGCCCGATTTTTTTCCGGATACGGTAAAAATTTGAGACCATTCTGGATTCTCCCGTCACTTTAGAAGTCCTAGAAATTCATAAAATAATTTCCAGATTTTTTTTTCTTAGGCCATTCTCATCTATGCCTTGGCGAACACACCACTATCCTTGTGGCTTTATTATCGTCAATTCCCTTTTTTTTTCTCTTTCTCTCTCTTCAATCACTTTAACCCAGGATTTTCATATTCATGACTTTACCGACAATATAAAACAATTACTACGATAAGGATACTATTACTGAAGGAACATTCTGTTTTTATTTATTTTTGTTTAATATTTAAGTCTGCAACTTCCATTAACAAAAATAATTATGGGGGGAAATGAGTTTGGTCTATATGTTCCCAGACTATTAGCCATCATTTACTACAGTTGAATTATATACTGAAAACAAGTGTCTATCAGGATATAGATACTTCCTGTCAACATTATTGGTATACAATTAAAATAATGCCTGATATAAATTCACTACGGCAGGGAAGGTAGACACAACACGAGTTGGGCTGAGATCTATTTTATTAGTTCTCTGGCGGGGACTGATAAATATGCCCACCTACAAAAATTAAATTGTGATAGAAGTGACACTATTTTCCGGCGCTGGCAGGTGGCGCCCCAATCGCGCACCCCACCGGGGTTGGTGCGCGACTCCAAATAACATAATTTAATAAATAATAATACATACATATAGAATAAACCTTGTACATGCTCCGTATTTATATTATTATAATACATTATAATTCACATTATTTATATTTTTGAAAGGATCGTGTATGATATTTGAAAGAAAAGGAACCAACACCAAGCAGGTGATTAATTTGTAAATATTTGCAGGCCTGCGTAAACCACACGTGTGGGAGTACTCACGTCTCAACCTGCAGAACACAATCATGTCTAAGCGCAAGCTCACGTGGTTCGTCAATGAGGGGATTGTCGACGGCTGGTAAGTGTGACATAAATCCCTGCACACTGACACCATTAAATAGCAAACAAAGTCAGCAAACCAGATGGATGGCCGAATGAGTTGAGCGACCGTCACGTTTAGGTAGATCGTGGGATTCGAAACCACCGGTTTGAACCTTCTGGTTGTCTCGGTGTTAGGATAATGTGACTGAGTGGGATATCAGATCATGGTGCTGGCGGCCTGGTTTACTAGTGGGACAGCACTGTAAAGTCGCCATGAGTGCGCGCTGTCAAAAGTCGGTACCTGTCCTGATATGACCTGACACGTCTCTAGGACGTTAAACCCTAAGAAACAAGCAAACTGTAAGTTGACAAGACGTGATGTGACTAGGTCCAAGTGTAATCTCGGTCCTGACTAATGGGAATGGAACTGCGCTATGAACATCAACACTGGAGGAAGCATTGCGTCATCCACTAAAGATGCGGTGGACGAATCGGTAGAGCGCAGGCCTTCCGTGCGGAAGATCTGGAGTTCGATTCCTGGTCGTGTTGAACCAATGACTTACAAAATTGATACCTGTTGATTTCTAGCTTGGCATTAATAGGATAGGGCAAGGACTGGTTAGCACAGTGTCAGGATAATGTGACTGAGTGGGATATCGGGTCATGGTGCCAGTGGCCTGATTTCCCAGTAGGACAGCACTATAAATTATGAGTGCACACTGTCACAAGTCGGTACCTGTCCTAATATGACCTTAGATGTTGCCAGGACGTAAATTTCCAACAACCAACCGACCAACTAAAGTAGACCACCTCCCCCAACAAGCATCAAGATAGGCCATCGGCGCGGTGCATTGTGGGATGCGTCAGAGGAAAACAAACCTGCGAGAAGCACATGGCACATGCTAATAAACTGGGTGCAGCTATGAAATGTGCTAGTTTCAGCTCATCTCAGCTCTTGTTTGGAACATAGAATACCAACTAAAAAAATATATATAAGAAATAAAGATATCAATCTTTTATCCAGCATTGCATCTACATCAATATAATATGTACATCTTATGCCATGTGCATTTAGATTTAGACAAATCTGGGCACCCAGACTAGTGTTAGAGCCATAGCCAGAGTCAGTTTTACTTATTTTATTAATGTTTTTATTTATATCCTGTGGTTAATGACATTTGTAGAACTAGAAAATTAGTATGGTTAATCAGACATATGGGTACATATTTCTCTGAAACAAGTGTATGTTGATACATTTGGTATTTTAATATTTAGAACAAGAATTAATAATGGTGATGTGGATATCACTGATTGTTTTGTGTGGAATTGTATGTTTGTTAGCTCAAAATGTTTAACTATGGCTAGTTTTGTCTTAGCTAAATTCATCAGATCATTATATTGCATGTGTGCATACATGTTTATGCCAAATTGTTATGTATTTCTATTCATTTAAAATAAAATCATAGTTTTTCCCTACGCGTATCGACAAACTCAATGGCTGTAAGCCTTTGCTTTGCTCCCAACACCGTTTTCAGCGCATGCACACTCGGAACCGTGATCTCGTCTATTGGCAACTGAGTTTTATTTTTGTTTCTAGTCGTCTGGCCTTTCTTCTCTCTCTTTTTTTTTTTTTTTTTATCAAATGAACAGCTTAATGGGGTGACTTATTAATTGCGGATTGTGTCTGAACACGTGCTTCCCATGAGGAAGATTGGGGGGGGGGGGGGGCTCAATCCATAGCCGAGGCAAACCAAAGTGTTGCGATAATGTGACTAAGTGGGATATCGGGTCACGGTGCTGGCGGCATCATATCCCAGTGCGGTGGCTCTCTGAAGGTGACACTGTGAATTTGCACTGTCCAGCGTTCGGGCGGGTCCTTGAGAACCTGCGATGTCATGAAATTTGATAATTCAGGATTCCAGTTCCGGAAAGACATGAATTCTATCTTAAGATCCTTGAAAATGCTTGAAAATGGAAAATCATAACTACAGTAAAACCTCTCTAAATCGACTGACAATGGGGCCGACTTTAAGTGGTCCATTTAGGGAGGTAGTCGGTTTAGGGAGTTAGAATATCCTTACAATGGTATTGTTGGGACCCAAATAAAGCGATCGTTAGGGGGGAGTGGTCGATCTGTGGAGGTGGTTGGTTAGAGAGGTTTTACTGTATATTGTTTTAAAGTATATTTAAAACACTTTTTTTATCTTAAATGTTATGTTATGGGTGTTAATGTGCATGTTATGGGTGTTAATGTTCTTTATTCATTAAGCAATGGTTTTGTGTTTAAGGTGATTTTTGTGGGTTTGTTATCCTACCTCTTGATTTTTATATTAAGACTGTACATACATTCAATGTTATTTTTTATGCTCATTTACACTTCACATCTTACACAGTGAATCGACTATGAACACATCCTTGTTTCATGGGTACTTTAATGTGATAAATGTCTTTAAATGTCCTGGAATTCTGCATTGAAAGTTTTAGAAAGTACTGGAATTTGATGTAAAAATAGCTATGAACCCTTCTGTTATAAGTTGGTACCCGTCCTGATATGACCTAAGGTGTTGCTCGGACGTAAACGGCCACAAGCTAGTTTTGTGTAAATGGTACGGTGGTGTTTCTGCTGCAGGGACGACCCTCGCTTCCCGACGGTACGCGGGGTTCTGCGGCGCGGCATGACAGTCGAGGGGCTCAAGCAGTTCGTTATTGCACAGGTTAGTTGATCTTAAAGCTGCATAGTCCGATGAAAATATAAAATTTTCAAAACCAAAACAATAATCTAAATTTGATTCTACATATCCAACTTAGATACTGGTGCACTTATTAAACATTTGTCACCACACAGAAATACTGAGGCAATTGAATAGAACCTGTTACTGCAGAAGCCTATGGGGTCAGCGTTTTTTTGACAAGCTTGCCAAAATTAATTTTGCATGGTTCCACCTCAAATATCTCAAAAGTTAGCCACTTAAAATAAAAGTTACTTCAAGCTAAAGTAAGGTACCTAATAACGATCAACCTAATGTATTTATATCAGAAAATTTCAGAAACTCAAAACCATCGCACTATGCAACTTTAAAGTTCAGGGACGAAAGATCTCCGCGATTTGGCGGATTTCCGCGATTTAAAAAATATTTTCCGATTAACGTTAAGCACAATGCCAAAGGAATCCAGATGTATATGACAATTTGGTAGTTTGAATCCCTTTCTTACTAAGCTGACCTTAGATGTTGCTAGAACATAAAACCCAAACAAGAACGAGTTAGATATGGGCGATAATATAGGCACGACAAGGATAGTTAAAACCTGACTTCTGGCATTTTTCCGCAATACCCTGACAGTGCTAATCCTATGGGTGAAATCTACGTTCTCGCAGAAATTCGCTGTCGGTGTAATAATCATGGCTTGATTTCTGCGATTTTTGCTGGAGATACTTTCATCCTTACACAATGTAATGGTTTTGAGTGGAATGAGGAAGACCAATCGTCCGCGATTGAAATCTCCCCTGCTTAACCAACTAATGTGCAAACAATCAAAAAAATCTTAAGAGGTAAACTTTGAGGTTAATTTGAAGTGAGATGTATCAGATTGATCGGTATAATCTGCTCTACTTTAGTTTGAAGAATCCTTTATTTTAAAGTTGCATGGTCCGATGGCATTTGAATTTTTATTTTATTTTATAGAAAAATATATCAAATTGATCGTTATAACCTAGTAATCATTATTCCGGAGTAATTTTTATGAAAAATGGCTAGTTTTGAAGCAATTTGAGCTGAAGGAACCCTAAATACTTTTGACAAGCTTTCCAAACGTTCTCGAGCTATGACTCATATATATACCTATTTCATATGACGTCAGCATAGGTATCTAGGTCAGTGCGCACACTTTTTGGCTGCAGGACCACACACTGTCACACTGCAAACTCAATGGCTATGAGCAATCTTCATACAGAAAAAGTGAAATATCTTTAAAACCACACCACCTAGACACAAACCGCTTGGAACACATAGAAAACATATTCAACGAATAGATTATATTAAATTCATAAGGTTAGGGTTCTGCATTTCTATTAATTTTGAATAAAATAGACGTTTTGCACTGCGCATACCGGGAAACTCAATGCCAGTGTGCCTTCGTTCTGCAGCCAAGCTGGGCACGCATACACAATGTTTATAAACATTGAAAGGGGTCTCGCAATGACCTCGTTACATATATGGTACTTGGAATGGGGGCATGGCTAATTAGGTCACAAGATTGACTGATTATTCTTCATAGGCTGTCCTCAATCCTTAGCTAATGCACTGGTATGTAAGTTGATATATAGAACCAAATTTAGATAAGTGTTTTGGTTTTGAAAAAAATACGTTTCATCGGACCATGCAACTTTAAAGGGTTAACTTTGAGGATATTTGAAGTGAAACATGATAAATTAATTTCAATGTGCACACCGAAATGCTGCACATTACAGCCTTCAGCAGTGACAGGTTCTAATAAATTGAATTTTTATTCATTCTAATAAAAGTAATAATACTATGTAGCAAATACATTTGACTTTTTAATGAGTGCATTAGTATCTAAGTTGGATATATATATAGGATTAAATGTAAGCAAGTGTTTAAAAAAAAGGGGGATATTTGATGCTTTCATCGGATTATCCAGGTTTGATTCAACAGGCATTGATAAAAGTTTCAAGTCTTCCTTCCTTCTTTCCTTCCTTCCTTCCTTCCTTCCTTCCTTCCTTCCTTCCTTCCTTCCTTCCTTCCCTCTCTTGATTTCTTGAATTATTTATTTATTTATTTATTATTTCTTCTTTTTTTCACGGGCGGGGATGGTTATGGGAAATATTTTATTCTTCAGAATACCCCTTTTTTTTCTCCGCCATACAACAATTCTATCTGTATTTACACAACTTGTTCATTACCATCATCGATTCCTCACACTAATGTTGTGTCCTCAGGGCTCTTCACGCTCGGTGGTGATGATGGACTGGGAGAAGATCTGGGCCTTCAACAAGAAGGTGATCGACCCCATCTCTCCGCGCTACACGGCATTGCTCCAACAGAACGCCGTCACCGTCCACGTCAGCGGTGTCTCGCCCGAGAAAAAGCAAGTGCAGAAGCACCCGAAGGTGAACACAAGCAAGCACTCAACATTAAAATTTTAGTACTTACAAATGGTTAAAAAGAAAATTGCGGGCAGAGTGATTGAGCGCGGCCAGAGAAGTTACCGTTTCAGACAGGGTGCGACACAATCGGCCCGGTTGCATAGTCGATGAACAATTGGTCGTAATGCTCGCATTGCGTTTGATTCGTGGTGGGGAAGGAGGACCCGCCTTCCTGCCTCCCTGCCGTGACCGTTGGGTCGATGACATAACCCCCCCCCTCCCTCGGCCCTTATAACCGGCCACCCTTGCTGCTCCTAGCCACTCGCCTCACTTCACCCTCCTGGCCCGGACATATTTTCTTTTGGCACCTCACTTCACACGCGGGCCGTCACACTCCGCCGCCTCACACGACGCCGCCTCACGCGACGCCGCCCGCCTCACGCCTCCACGCCTCCCGGGCTGACAGTCACCCACACACTCACTCACCATGCCAGCCGGCTCACGCCCCCGGGGCCGCCCCCCGGGCCGCCGCGGATCGCGCCGAGGCCACAGCGCCTCGGCCGCCTCACAGGATGCCGCCTCCGCGACCTCTGCCGCCCCCAGCCTCCAGTCGGAGGCCACCTCCTGGGCGAGCGCCGTCGATGCCCGGATGGACGCCCAGGCCGCCGCGATGCAGTGCCAGGCTGGCGCCATCGACCACCTCACAGCTGGTCGAGTCCATCACCCTCGCCCCACCTCGGGCCTCAGCCTACCCGGACCCTGCCGCCGCGCCCCCGCCTCGGGCCCCGGCCGCCTCGCCCCCGTCCATAGCCGACCGCTTAGCAGACATGCTGCAGGAACTCGCTGCCGGGACTGGAGGGGGTGCCCATCCGGCCACGCACCCTCGCCTTCTCACGCCCCCACCTCTCCGACGCCCGCCCACGCCTCCGCGACGCCCGCCTCCGACGTCCACCCGACCTACCAGCCCTACCTCAGGCGGGGCCTCTATGCCACACAGCAGGCCGCCTCCGCGGCCCCCCTTCCCGCCGCCATTCACCCAGCCCCCGACCGCTCCCCCGCATCCGCGGCCGACGCGGTCAGGGAGATCCTGGAGTCCGCCGAGGCGCAGGGAAGCGGGCGTCGAAAAGGTATACCCCCCGGATACCTTTTCCCTCACGACCTCATTGAGAGAGGCCCCGAGGGGAAGGCTTTGAAGCGCGGCGAGGCGACCATGGAGGAATACAACCTCGCCCTCCGCATGCTCGAGTCCCACCCCTCCTTCCCCACCGACGCCCTCCCCGGATTACTCCACCACAACATGACCGTCCTCAGGGACGCCGTCACCCATCCCTGGCCTACCGTCCGGCGCTACTCAGAGACCATCTTCGCCTGGGTTGCCGATGGACGCCTCCCGGATGGGTGGCGCGACCCAGTCGCGATCAACACTGTGCGTATGGACGTGATCACCGCCCCCGCGACTGCCTCCGGGGGCGGAGCCAGACTACTCCCCCCCTCTACCCGCGCCCGCCCCCCTCCCCCCACACACTCCCGCCCCACCAACGCCGACCCACGCACACCCTACACCCGAGAGGCCTACGGGATACCCTGCCCCGCCTGGAACAGGGACCCCGCCTCATGCGACCTCGCCCCCCCCGGTGAGGCCCACGGTGACCAAGGCGCGAGGAGGAGGCACGCATGCGCCTATTGCGCAAACGTGCGCCGCATCCTCACCGTGCATAGTGAGGCCGTGTGCTACACCAAGCGCACCCGTGACCGCGCCTCAGCCGCCCCCGCGATCACCTCGCCGGATTTTTAGCCCGGCGGCGGCGACGCGGCCCCACCCCCGCAACCGGCACCCACGCCGCACACACCCCCCCCGCACCCACCCCCGCCAACACACACCGCCCTGGAAAAAGAAACCGCCTGCCAACACCCGACACCCGACACCGCCACCGCCCTCAGATCTCACGCCGACACAGACCGCCCGCCAACACCCGATACCACCCCCCGCCGCCTCCCTAAACACCCCCGCCACGCCCGCGCCAACCGCCATCCTGCCAGCCGCCACCACCCTCCCCTCACATCTCACCGCCAAACCGCTCCCGCCAGACGTCTCCCTCCACACGCCCCCTCACATCTCCGCCGCAACCGTTCCCTCACATCTCCCCCCCCCACCCCCACCCCCCCAAACACCGCACCCACCCCCGCACCCGCACCAGCCGCACCAACCACCCCCCCACCCCCGGCCCCGGCGACACTGCATACATAGGTCGCCTCCCCGGCTTCCGCCCCCGCACCCGCCGCCCCGCCCCCTCCCCCCACGCCTTCGCCCTTCCCCTCTCCCACCCCGCCCGCACCTCCTCCCCCGCCCCCCCCCTCCCCCGTCCCCCCGCACCTCCTCCCCCCGCCCTCACCCCCCCCCACCGACCCCGGCGAATCCCTCGCCAAGGCCGTCACCCCCCCACCCCCGGCGACCTCGGCGAATCAGTCGCCGAGCGTCAACCCAAGCATTCAAGACACCCTCCCCGCCGCCCCCTCCTGCGGCCCCACCCCTGCCGCCTACCGCCCCACCCTCCTCTCCATATGGCCCCACCTCTCCGGCGCCGCCTGGAGCCGCCACCCCACCTTCTCCCGAGCCTACCATACCCTCCGCGATGCGGGCCTCCCTAATTTTTTGGCCGCCCGCATCCCCCTCCCCTCAGGCTTACACATCTCCGCCTGGCGCGCCCGCCTCCGAGACCACCCCGACAAGGACCTAGTCGACCTCCTCGAGTACGGCTTCCCCGCCAATTACTCCGCCAGCACCGGGAGGCCCCCAAGCACCAAGTCCACCTCCGCGACTTCATTACCACCGAGCTCGCCCATGGTGCCCTCGCCGGCCCCTTCACCGCCCCCCCCCTTCACCCCCTGGGCCCAGGTCTCCCCCATGATGACCCGCCCCAAATCCGACCCGGGTAAGAGGCGGGTCATCGTCGACCTCTCCTACCCCCCCGGCCACAGCGTCAATGCTGGGATACCCCGCCGCGAGTACCTGGGTAGGCCCCACGCCTACCGGCTCCCCTCCGTGGCCGACGTGGGCCGCCGCCTCGTCGGACTGGGCACCGGGGCCTACACCTGGACGGCGGACATATCCAGGGCCTACCGCCAGCTACGGGCCGACCCCCTCTCCTGCCCCCTGTATGGGATCGCCTTCGAGGGGGCCACCTATGTCGACCTCGCCCTTCCCTTCGGCTGCCGCTCCTCGGGCGCCGCCTGCGTCAGGGTGACCGCCGCGGTGGCCTGGATCCTCCGGCGCGAGGGCTTCCATGCCCTCGTCTACGTCGATGACTTTGTCGGGTGTGAGCT
>CM059186.1:188007971-188044469 GCA_030323885.1 Branchipolynoe longqiensis | reverse complement strand
CCCCCCCCCCCCCCCCCCCTTGAGCACAATCTTCAAAGGTGGGACTTTTCAACAATTTTGGAGCTGTTTAGTTCCCTTGTGTGATAAAAGTTGTGTCTTCCTTGTATTTTGATCATAAGTACACAACAACAATTATGCATTTCCTTTAAAACTGTATCTTCCTTGCATTTTGATGCTAAAAACAAAGTACAAATGTATATTTAAGTTTGAATTATTTGGTGTGCATCATGGTGTCTTTTCCATTGTGTTCTAAAACCCTTAACGTTTGAACCTGGTTACGCCGTTGATCCTGATGTGATCTGCGATGTTGATAGGGTGCAAACCCCCACAGCAGAATACTCATTAAATTCTCTTTAAGTTCAGTTGATCCAGACTGAATTACATCAGTAAAATAAATGGTTCTGCAATGATATACACACTGTCACAAGTTGGGCTTGTTTGTTTGTTGTTGTTTTATGTCCTAGGAACATCTAAGGTCATATCAGGATGGGTACTGACTTGTGACAGTGCGCACTCATGGTGAATTTATAGTGGTGTTCCACTGGAAGATCAGGCCACCAGCACCATGACCTGATACCCCATGCAGTCACATTATCCTGACACTGAGCCAACCAGTCCTTGCCCTATCCTAATAATGCCGAGCGCCAGGCTAGGAAGCAGCAAGTATCAATTTTTAAGTCATGGGCTTGACTCGACCAGGATTCGAACCCACGAGCCCACGATCTACCAGCACTCTCGGGAGTTAAGGTCGAGTTCACTAACCCCAACTTGAGCCTGGGATAACGTGCAGGTTAGGGACCGATTCGGGCCAAATCTATTCAAAGCGACCATATTTAACAGAATTACATACTCAAATCGTGAAATTTCATTAAATTAACCCTAAATTTGAAGCGTTATTAAGGCTAGTTATATTTTCGAATCAACGAATGTAATGTAAACAAATCGCCGCGCATCGACGTCGCGTTCCATACTGGCGGCGCCGGCGGTTTGTTTACTGTACCTTCGTCGATTCGAAAATATAACTATTAATATCGCCGCCAATGCGGCGGTAGCCTTAATAACGCTTCGAATTTAGGGTTAATTTAATGAAATTTCACGATTTGAGTATGTAATTCTGTTAAATATGGTCGCATTTAATATATTTGAGCCTAATATATGGCTACAAACGCAGAGGGATTTCCCAAATCTATAAATAACTGAAACGTTAGCTAACCCGCGCGCGCTTTGGACTAATACATCCCCCGTGACACATATATTAACGCCGACAATAGATACCCCGCCGGCCACCCTTAACTCCGCAGCCGATAAATTGTGACTCTTACATTCGGCCCCTGGTGTTATCAGTTACCCTTATAGTAGGTTGTTCTTTGATAAAAAATCAAAATTGATTGCTGACGAATTATGTCAGGAAAGGCTTTTGACTAAAGTAAATGTTTCTCACACTTGTGATATCTTTGATCTGTTTCTTTGATCCCTACAAAGTTGATAATTATTTATTTGCCTTTATCAACTTGCAGATATTAATCGTGCAGTAGTGAATATGCTTAGTGTGTATTTTACAGCGGGATTGGCGGAGGGCACATGGAATAATAAGAGGGTACAATTTAGGGAATATTTACAGTTCTGTAAAAGACTTAAAGACAACCCTAAAAAACCCAAACTTAAAACGGTAATGTTGTATGCTTTATATTTAAATGACAAATTAAAAACAGAAGGGGCTATTAAAAATTATGGGTGGAGCTAGAACATGGGTGAGATTGTTACGGGGAAACTATAAGGCATTTGATTGTTATGCACTCTCAGTAATGAAGTCTGGTATGTTCAAATTAAAAAATAATATGGTAAATAGAGCATTCCCATTGAAGATTGGTCGTAATGCTCGCATTGCGTTTGATTCGTGGCGGGGAAGGAGGACCCCCCCCGCCTTCCTGCCTCCCTGCCGCGACCGTTGGGTCGATGACATAACCCCCCCCCCTCCCTCGGCCCTTATAACCGGCCGCCCTTGCTGCTCCTAGCCACTCGCCTCACTTCACCCTCCTGGCCCGGACATATTTTCTTTTGGCACCTCACTTCACACGCGGGCCGTCACACTCCGCCGCCTCACACGACGACGCCCGCCTCACGCCTCCACGCCTCCCGGGCTGACAGTCACCCACACACTCACTCACCATGCCAGCCGGCTCACGCCCCCGGGGCCGCCCCCCGGGCCGCCGCGGATCGCGCCGAGGCCGCAGCGCCTCGGCCGCCTCACAGGATGCCGCCTCCGCGACCTCTGCCGCCCCCAGCCTCCAGTCGGAGGCCACCTCCTGGGCGAGCGCCGTCGATGCCCGGATGGACGCCCAGGCCGCCGCGATGCAATGCCAGGCCGGCGCCATCGACCACCTCACAGCCCTGGTCGAGTCCATCACCCTCGCCCCACCTCGGGCCTCAGCCTACCCGGACCCTGCCGCCGCGCCCCCGCCTCGGGCCCCGGCCGCCTCGCCCCCGTCCATAGCCGACCGCATAGCAGACATGCTGCAGGAACTCGCCGCCGGGACTGGAGGGGGTGCCCACCCGGCCACGCACCCTCGCCTCCTCCCCGCCCCCGCCTCTCCGACGCCCGCCCACGCCTCCGCGACGCCCGCCTCCGACGTCCACCCGACCTACCAGCCCTACCTCAGGCGCGGCCTCTACGCCACACAGCAGGCCGCCTCCGCGGCCCCCCTTCCCGCCGCCATTCACCCAGCCCCCGACCGCTCCCCCGCATCCGCGGCCGACGCGGTCAGGGAGATCCTGGAGTCCGCCGAGGCGCAGGGAAGCGGGCGTCGAAAAGGTATACCCCCCGGATACCTTTTCCCTCACGACCTCATTGAGAGAGGCCCCGAGGGGAAGGCTTTGAAGCGCGGCGAGGCGACCATGGAGGAATACAACCTCGCCCTCCGCATGCTCGAGTCCCACCCCTCCTTCCCCACCGACGCCCTCCCCGGATTACTCCACCACAACATGACCGTCCTCAGGGACGCCGTCACCCATCCCTGGCCTACCGTCCGGCGCTACTCAGAGACCATATTCGCCTGGGTTGCCGATGGACGCCTCCCGGATGGGTGGCGCGACCCAGTCGCGATCAACACTGTGCGTATGGACGTGATCACCGCCCCCGCGACTGCCTCCGGGGGCGGAGCCAGACTACTCCCCCCCTCTACCCGCGCCCGCCCCCCTCCCCCCACACACTCCCGCCCCACCAACGCCGACCCACGCACACCCTACACCCGAGAGGCCTACGGGATACCCTGCCCCGCCTGGAACAGGGACCCCGCCTCATGCGACCTCGCCCCCCCCGGTGAGGCCCACGGTGACCAAGGCGCGAGGAGGAGGCACGCATGCGCCTATTGCGCAAACGTGCGCCGCATCCTCACCGTGCATAGTGAGGCCGTGTGCTACACCAAGCGCACCCGTGACCGCGCCTCAGCCGCCCCCGCGATCACCTCGCCGGATTTTTAGCCCGGCGGCGGCGACGCGGCCCCACCCCCGCAACCGGCACCCACGCCGCACACACCGCCCTGGAAAAAGAAACCGCCTGCCAACACCCGACACCACCACCGCCCTCAGATCTCACGCCGACACAGACCGCCCGCCAACACCCGATACCACCCCCCGCCGCCTCCCTAAACACGCCCGCCACGCCCGCGCCAACCGCCATCCTGCCAGCCGCCACCACCCTCCCCTCACATCTCACCGCCAAACCGCTCCCGCCAGACGTCTCCCTTCACACGCCCCCTCACATCTCCGCCGCAACCGTTCCCTCACATCTCCCCCCCACCCCCACCCCCCCAAACACCGCACCCACCCCCGCACCCGCACCAGCCGCACCAACCACCCCCCCACCCCCGGCCCCGGCGACACTGCATACATAGGTCGCCTCCCCGGTCTCCGCCCCCGCACCCGCCGCCCCCCCCCCTCCCCCCCACCCTTCGCCCTCCCCCTCTCCCCCCCCCGCCCACACAACCCACCCACCCCCCCCCCCCACCGACCCCGGCGAATCCCTCGCCGAGGCCGTCAACCCCCCCACCCCCCACCCCCCCGGCGACCTCGGCGAACCAGTCGCCGAGGACGTCAACCCAAGCATTCCAAGACACCCTCCCCGCCGCCCACCCCTGCCGCCCCCCCCCCCCCACCCCCCCACCACTCCCCCGTCGCCCGCACCTCCCCCCCCCCCGCCTCCCCCCCACCGACCCCGGCGAAATCCCTCGCGAGGCCGTCAACCCCCCCCCCCCCCCCCCCCCCCAGCGACCTCGGCGAACCAGTCGCCGAGGTCGTCAACCCAGGCATCCAGGACACCCTCCTCGCCGCCCCCTCCTGCGGCCCCACCCCCACAGCCTACCGCCCCACCCTCCTCTCCATATGGCCCCACCTATCAGGCACCGCCTGGAGCCGCCACCCAACCTTCTCCCAAGCCTACCACACCCTCCGGGCTGCGCGGCCCCAAACTTTTTTTGGCCGGCCCGGCAAAATACCTCCCCTCAGGCTTACAAATTCTCGCCTGGCGCTCCCGCCTCCGAGGGACCACTTCCGAACAAGGACCTAGTCGACCGCCTCGAGTACGGCTTTCCCGCCATTTACTCCGCCAGTGTTCCTCCCCCCGCCAGCACCCCCCCCGGCCCACATACACCAACCATCGGGAGGCCCCCGAGCACCAAGTCCACCTCCGCGACTTCATTACCACCGAGCTCGCCCATGGTGCCCTCGCCGGCCCCTTCACCACCCCCCCCTTTACCCCCTGGGCCCAGGTCTCCCCCATGATGACTCGCCCCAAATCCGACCCGGGTAAGAGGCGGGTCATCGTCGACCTCTCCTACCCTCCTGGCCACAGCGTTAACGCTGGGATACCCTGCCGCGAGTACCTGGGTAGGCCCCACGCCTACCGGCTCCCGTCCGTGGCCGACGTGGGCCGCCGCCTCATCCGACTGGGCACCGGGGCCTACACCTGGACCGCGGACATATCCAGGGCCTACCGCCAGTTACGCGCAGACCCCCTCTCATGTCCCTTATACGGGATCGCCTTTGAGGGCGCGACATATGTCGACCTCGCCCTCCCCTTTGGCTGCCGCTCCTCGGGCGCCGCCTGCGTCAGGGTGACCGCCGCGGTGGCCTGGATCCTGCAGCGCGAGGGCTTCCACGCCCTCGTGTACGTGGACGACTTTGTCGGGTGTGAGCTCACTTACCTCAGGGCCCGCAAGGCCTTCGATGGGTTCATTGCCCTCGTCGGCGCCCTCGGCCTGGAGGTCGCCCCCGGGAAGTGGCACCCTCCGGCGGTGCGAGTCTCCTGGCTCGGGTTCGCCGTCGATAGCGAGGCCATGACGATTCGCATCGCCCCCGACAAGGTCGACGAGCTCGTCGCCGACTGCGAGGCCCGGGCCGCCCGGCCGACCCTCGGGCGCCGGGAGCTCCAGAGCATCCTCGGCCGCCTCAACCACGTCGGCAGCTGCGTGCTTCCCGCGAGGAAGTTCATGGCGCGCCTCCTCGCGGCCCTCCGCAGCTGCCGCGGGTTCGCCGCCATCACCCTCGGGGACGACGCCCTCCGGGACCTGGCCTGGTTTGCGGCCTATGGGCGCGCCACCAACGGCCTCCATCTCCTCCGTCCGATGGGGACCCGGAGGATCGTCATCGAGTGCGACTCCTGCCTCACCGGAGGCGGGGCCTACTCCCCCAGGCGCTACTACGCCCGAGGGTACTCGAGGGCCTTCCGGGCTCGCTTCCCTGCAATCCACGAGCTGGAGGCGGTCAACCTGGTCATGGCCCTCCGCGCCCTCCTTCTGGCGGACGTCGCGGGGGCCAACGTGGTCATTAACACGGACAACATGGCCTCCGCCGCCTCCCTCGACTCGGGGCGGGCCGGCGACCTCACCCTCGGGACGTGCGCCCGGGAACTGTGGCTCATGGCGGCCGAGGCCTGTTTTGAACTCACCATCGTCCACAAGCCCGGCGCCGACCTCGTCCTGGCCGACGCCCTAAGCCGCACCCACCTCCCTGGTCGATGGGCTGGCGTTGCCCGAGACGAGGTCGCGCGCCTCGGGCTTGAACGCACCGATGCCAACCATGACGACTTCCCCTACAACCCTGCCCTCTAATGCAGGGTACACCGCCACCGAGGTCGCTGCCGTGGACGGCCTCCGCATCGCCGCCCTCGCCCCCTCCACCTGGAGGAACCGACGTCGACTTGCCCGAGGCTACGTCCAGTTCGCCTCGGGCCACCACTGGGACCCTCTCGCCCCGACGCCCTTCGACGTCGCTGCCTACACCGCCTCGCTCTACGCCAGCCCCCTGGCGCCGGCCTCCGTCCGGAACGCCCTCTCCGGGGCGCGCTCCTGGCTGGAGGCGGCCGGGGGCGACCCGAGCGCCTTCACCTCGCGCCTCGCCAGAGACGTCTGTCGCGGCGGGGAGCGGGCCTCCGGCCACGTGGCCCGCCCCGCCCCGCCTCTGACGCCTACCATCCTCGCCGCCGTCGCCCACCATCTCGCCCTCGCCGGGCCCTCGGGCGTCGTCCCCCGGGCCGCCCTCCTCCTCGGGTACTACGGGATGCTACGGCAGTCTAGCCTCCTCTCCCCCAGCCCCGAGGTCTGGGGCGGCCCGCACACCATCACCCGCGGGGATGTTGCCCCCGCCCCCGGCGGGCTGCGCGTCACCCTCCGGACCACCAAGACCATCGCGCTGCCCTCGGGGGCGGTTGCCCTCTTCATCCCGGCCTCGCCCGGGCGCCCTCTCTGCCCCGTCGCCGCCTGGAACGCCTCGGTGGCCCTCGCCCCTGCCTGCCCCGCCGATCCAGCCTTTATCCTGCCCTCCGGCCGCCCCCTGGACCCTCGGACGCTCACTGCCATCCTCCGAGGCGCCCTCACGGCCCTCGGGGTGCCCGCCCCCGACGGTTACACTCTCCACAGCCTCCGCCGGGCCTCTCGGAGATTATGGAGCAGGGGACCTGGACCTCTGCCTCGGTCCACGCCTACGTCCCGCGGATCGCCGCCTCGGGCGCCCCTCGAGCCCTCTCCTCAGTTTTGGTGGAGGGCTCCTCGGGCCACCTCCCTCCCATTTGACTCATATCTCAGATAACACTAATCTCGGGCATGGACCCTGGTCCTATTGATTATTGAACTCTTTTTGCATTTGATCTTCAGTGATAGAGGTTCCTCATTTAACCACCTCTTTGTACATTATACATTTGTCCTATATTGCCTCTGTCGATCTGAATAAAGTGTTTTATTCCAACTCCTGCCTCCTCTCCTTCCTCGTCACGTATCGGTCGTAATGCTCGCATTGCGTTTGATTCGTGGCGGGGAAGGAGGACCCGCCTTCCTGCCTCCCTGCCGCGACCCAACGGGTCGATGACATAACCCCCCCCCCCTCCCTCGGCCCTTATAACCGGCCGCCCTTGCTGCTCCTAGCCACTCGCCTCACTTCACCCTCCTGGCCCGGACATATTTTCTTTTTCCTCCTCTCTCTCTTAGGTGGAGGGCTCCTCGGGCCACCTCCCTCCCATTTGACTCATATCTCAGATAACACTAACCTCGGGCATGGCCCCTGGTCCTATTGACTATTGAACTCTTTTTGCATTTGATCTTCAGTGATAGAGGTTCCTCATTTAACCACCTCTTTGTACATTATACATTTGTCCTATATTGCCTCTGTCGATCTGAATAAAGTGTTTTATTCCAACTCCTGCCTCCTCTCCTTCCTCGTCACGTATCAATAATAGATCAGTACAGTAGATTACTTAGAATATAATGAGTTAAAGCTTCCGATTAATTATACTTGTATAAAGCTTAGGCAGCACATAAGTGAATGATGAAGTTTAATATTAGAGATAGTTTTTTTTTTTAAACGGAATAAGCTATATTAAGTTCAAGATAAAATTGAAAACCCAATTAAATCAGTTCTTAGTTTAGAAAAAATATTTAAATAAGTGATTGACGAAGTATATATTAAACTAAGATGAATTAAGTGAATTTTAATAGTTTTGCAATATTTTTAAGTGAAAAAGTTAGTTTTTAAGAAAAGTTCAAAAGAAAAATTAAATAAATTGATTTTAAAATTATAAATGAAATAAAGTTGATTTTTTTTACAGAAATAAAATATATTAAGTTCAAAATAAAGCAAAAACACAATCAAATCATCGTGCGCTCAAGCAGTTCTCAAGTGCTACAAGGGGGCTTTTTCCCTTATAAGAGGACTTTGGTTGTGATTGCTATAAGTGTTAGCTCTTTTTCTATGTCTTCAAAAATACGTCTTGCTCTAGATGATATCTATCCGAGAGTGTTCCCATTAATCCCTGCATAGCCGCAAACCCACACGTACCATGCCTTATTTGACAGTCCAGCAATTTTTGCTTATAATTTATTGATAGTAAACACATGTGGAATAGTCATTTTTTAAGTTATTCAGTGACAGTCACATTCCAAAGGTTTTCTGAATGGGGCACTTCTTTAGGCAATCTGAGGTAGCCTAGTGGTACAAAGTCTGTTTCCCCGTGTGGGAGATGGTGGGTTCGATTACAAAAGTTGTTTTTATTCATTTTTTGAAGTATCACTTATCGCTGTTATCTCTTCTGGTACTGGGCGCAGTGCGTGATTTTATTATTAACCATTTGTCGCCACATAGAAGGGAATACTAAGGCAATTTAATAGAACTTGTTACTGCAGAAGCCTATGATGACAACGTTTTGGCATGCTTGCCAAAATTAATGTTCCATGTTTGCACTTGAAATATCTCAAAAGTTACCCATTTAAAATAAAAGATACTTCAAATTAAAGTAATGTAGATTATAACAAGCCATTTACTATATTTATCTCAGAAAAATGACAGAAACTCAAAACCATCGGACTATACAACTTAAGAAAACCGCGTAATAATTCCAAACACAAGTGAAATTCTATTAGACTGTGATGCGAATCTTTGTCGTTGCTCTGATCAGCCCATCATTTGGTGAGCAGCCTAACATTCTACACCACCTATTATATCACTTGATGGGAAATTTTATCAGCATCCAATTTGTTGTGTAATTAAATATGGAATTTAAATTTTCTTTCTTTTCTTTTCCACCCAACCCCTCCCCCCGCCACAGGATCCTGCGGTTGGAATGAAGGATGTATGGTATGGCCCGACAGTTATGATTGAAGCTGCCGATGCGTCCGACTTCAAAGAGGGCGAAAATGTGACCTTCATCAACTGGGGCAACCTCCTCATCAAGAAGATCAATAGGTCAGCAGGAACTTGAACATGTAGTTAATATGGATAACTGCTGTTGTTGATAACAAACCATTCAACGGCGATCCATTGCTCTTGGGGCACATGGAACAAGGAAGCAGGACTGGGCAAAACAAAACTTTATCCAAAGTTAGCTACAAGCTCGGCTCCCGTTTTGGTAGATCGTGGGATGGGTTAGAACCCTGGTCGAATCAAACCAATGACTTAAAAGTTTATACTTGTCGCTTCCTAGCCAGGTACTCTGCATTATTAGGATAGGGCAAGGACTGGTTTGCTCAGTGTCAGGATAATGTGACTGAGTCAGATATCTAGTCATGGTTCTGGCAGACTGGTCTCCCAGTGGGGCAGCATTATAAAGTCACCATGAGTGTGCACTCACCAGTGGGTCGACTCGCCGTGAATATGGCATATGCTGCCGAAAACGGCGTAAAGAAACCACCAATCAATCAATCACAAGTTGGTACTGTCCTGATAGGACCTTAGATGTTGCCAGGACGTAAAACTCAACTAACCAAACAACCAACCAACCAATCTAAGGTCATATCAGGACGCGTACCGACTTGTGACAGCGCGTACTCGTGACAACTTTAGTGCTACTCCCTCACAGTATATATTTTTAAGTCATTGGTTTGACTCGACCAGGGTTCAAACCTATGCTTTCGAATCCCACGACCTACCAATAGGGCAGACGGACGCTCAACTCATTCGACCATCCCGTCTGGTCTGCTCGCAGGCCTGTGTGTTGTCAGTGTGGTTAGACGGAGAAACCTGCTGACAGAGACGCAATATCTTGTCTATGAACATATGTACAGTAAAACCTCTCTAACCGACCACCTCCACAGATCGATAGCTATATTTAGATCCCAAACGACCGCCCATACAATACCTTTGTAAAAAAAAAATTTAAACCTCCCTAAATGAAGTATTTAAAGTCGGTCCCATGGTCAGTCGATGTAGATTTAAGTTTTACTGTATAAGGATGGAAAGCGGAGTCAATTCAATTGTTTAAAGACATTGACTGAGTGCTGGTGTACAACTTTTTCTATGAGTAAAACAGTGCTGAACCTGCCCTACAGGTCCGGCGATGCGGTGACTTCGATTGAGGCTGAGGCGAACATGGATAATACTGACTACAAGAAGACCCATAAGGTGACGTGGCTGGCGGTGACGGCCGGTGCGCCACTTGTACCCGCCGTGTGCGTGCACTACGACAACATCATCACCAAGCCGGTCCTCGCCAAGGAGGACGACTTCAAGAACTTCGTCAACAAAAACACCAAGGTCAGGCCATCTGTCGCTCAGCCTGCAACCTCTCACTTAAAGCTGCACAGTCTGATGAAGCATCAACTTTTCAAAGCGAAAATTATCTAGATTTGATTCTACATATCTAACTTAGATACTGGTGCACTTATAAAGCATTTGCTGCCACATAGAAGGGAATACTGTGCCAATTTAATAGAATATCTTACTGCTGAAGCCTATGGTGTCAGGGTTTTGGCATGCTTGCCAAAACAAATTGTACATATTTACACTTGAAATATCTCAAACGTTAGCCATTAAAAATAAAAGTTACTTCAAACTGAAGTAAGGTAGATTGTAGCAATCAATTTAATATACTTATCGCAGAAAAATGACTGACTTGTAAATGGCTGGAACCATGTTGCTTGCAGCCCAGGTCCTTGATTGGCCTACTTCGCTGCAGATCACCCAATACCAAGGTCACTCCAACCACATACAACCCTACAGCACAAACAACCACATCAAAGGCCCGACAATTCCATTGAAATAATACATATTTTTATTTTCAATATTTTAGACTACGACTGAAATGCTTGGAGACCACATGTTGGCAACTTTGAAAAAGGGCGACATAATTCAGCTGCAGAGGAAGGGCTTCTTCATCTGTGATAGCCCCTTTGAGCAGACTAGGTAATTAACATTTTATTCTCTTTATGAATAGTTATTCTCTTTATGAATAGTGGTGAATAAATAGCTGTGAAAAAAATACGGGTGAAAAATAGCGGTTTCACAGTGCATTCTATCTATATGCTCTGTATCCACAAATCATCTACTATTTAGGGATGATAGTCGCCTCCAGCAGTGATCACCAAAAGATTAATCTGATGCGGCCAAGTAAGTGCGTGCGGAAATCGGATTGTGACATAGATTCATTTTCTCCCCTGGAAAATATGAAAAATAATCTGAATTTATCAAACCAATAATGTACAAAAATTAACTGGCAATTACAGTGATGTACAAAATATGTGTATTTATATTATAAGAAATTCAGACTTTTTGAATTTGAGTTTTATAAGTATCACATGTTGGTGGATTTATGAATGGTTATAAAAATGACTTCACCTTATATGACCTTAGATGTTGCTAGAACCAAATAAAACCCTAACAAAAACGAGTTAGTTTTGGACGATATAGACACAAAAAAGATAGTTGAAACCTGACTTTCGGCAGTGCAAATCCTATGGGGGGAAATCCGGGTTGTCGCGGAAATTCTCGGCTTGATTTCAGCGATTTTTGACTGGGACCACTTTCATCTCTGGTGGAGGCACAGATGCTGACTGTGTCAGAATAATGTGACTGAGTGGGATATCGGGTCATGGTGTTGACACCCTGCTTTCCCAGTGGGACAGCATTATAAAGTCGCCATGAGTGCGCACTTTTAAGTCATTGGTTTGACGGGTCCTGACTTTATCGCTATTATTACTTCACTGCTATTGTTACTTCACCACTATTAGTTCACCGCTATTATTACTTTACCACTATTCCTTCACTATTAATTCACCACTATCACAATTACTCTTTTTATAGCTGCTATCTTTTTAATTTCTCTTAAAATATTTTACCGTAACATTCTACACTCATAGATATGACCGTAGATGTTGCTAGGACATAAAATTCCAACAACCAACCAACCAGATGCTCATTTTCCCATGTAATTACTTGTGTCTCACATTATTGGGCCAAGCAGAACCTAGTTTTTAACGATGTGCAATGTGCCCACCCTATCAATTTCCCCCCATTTAGTTTCCCACTGAGTTTAGTTAGTCTTTGAGAATTTAAAAAAGAAAAATTAATTATTTAATTTTTTTAATATTTTGTTAAATTATAACTTAATTTTTTTAATATCTCCCCTCCCTCCCCCCCCCCCATGCAAAGCCTTCTCAAACACTATTTACTGACCGCTACCTACTGACTTGTGGAGTCGTTACAGTGGACGGCACAGCCCAGTCATGCTCATCTCCATCCCTGACGGACACGTGAAGGACGTCCATCAGGCCGGTTCCAAACACAAGGGGGCGCCACAAGCAAAGGAAGACGCGCTTAGCGCCAAGGAGGTTTGTCACCTGTCATACTTAGTTTTGTAGGTGCAAAATGTTCTGTATTTTGGCAACAATTCTAGATTTGTTGTTTAATTACATTTCTTTGTAATTTAAAAATCACAAATTTAACATAATTATGAACTGGGAAAATTGTTGCTACTCTGGATTTAGTTACATTGAGATGGATTTTAAGCACTTAAATTGGTTGATACAATTAGACAAATTAAAAAGCATTGTTTGGTATATTTTTCATTATTTTTGTATGAGTGTAGAATGTTATGTTAAAATATTTTAATAGAAATTGAAAAGATAGCAGCTATAAAAGAAGTAATAGTGGTGAAGTAATAGTGAAGGAATAGTGGTGAAGTAATAATAGCGGTGAAGTAATGGTTATGTAACAATAGCAGTGAAGTAATAATAGTGGTAAAGTAATAACAGCAGTGAAGTAATAGTAGTGAGGTAACAGTAATACTAATAGTGATGTAATGGACACAAATTTAAAAGCATTGTTCTGTATTTTTTTCCCATCATTTTCTTATAACTGTAGAATGTTATGTTAAAATATTTTAATAGAAATTTAAAAGATAGGACCTATAAAAGAATGTAATGCAATAAACACTGGTTATTTGAATTTTTCAGAAGGCGCAGTCTATGAAAGGAAAGTCGGCGGAGAAGTCTCCACAAGAGGAGCAGTGTCCCAGCCTACTAATTGCCAATAACGAGACAGCCACCCTCAACACCAAGATCACCGCCCAGGGTGACAAGATCCGGGAGATGAAGGCAGCCAAGACACCAAAGGTATGCTGCTACACAAGCAATGCAGATCACAGTAACTAAAGTGAGCATGCGGTGAAGTACTAGTGGTGAAGTACTAGTGGTGAAGTAATAATAGCGGTGAAGTAATAATAGCGGTGAAGTAATAATAGCAGTGAAGTAATAATAGCGGTGAAGTAATAGCGGTGAAGTAATAGCGGTGAAGTAATAATAGCGATGAAGTAATAATAGCGGTGAAGTAATAATAGTGGTGAAGTACTAGTGGTGAAGTACTAGTGGTGAAATAATAGTGGTGAAGTAATAATAGCAGTGAAGTAATAATAGCGGTGAAGTAATAATAGCGGTGAAGTAATAATAGTGGTGAAGTAATAGTGGTGAAGTAATAATAGCGGTGCAGTAATAATAGCGGTGAAGTAATAGTGGTGAAGTAATAATAGCGGTGAAGTAATAATAGCGGTGAAGTAATAATAGCGGTGAAGTATTACTGATGAAGAAATACTGATGGAAGTACTGATAATGAAGAAATAGTGAAGTAATAGTGCTGAAGAAATACTGGTGACAAAATAGCGTTGCAGAAATAGCCATTTCACAGGGCATTCTAGTAGTATGCTCAGTATCACCAAATTATCCACTATTTAGGGCTGAAAGTCGGTTCCAACCAAAATTGAGGTAGGAATCTTTATTTCCGGTAAATGTGACACTGCTAATCATATCAGGGGAAATTATCCATATGACCACGATTATTAATGAAACACAGGAGTAAGTTGGATGAGCCAAAGTATCTGGCTGGTTCCAACAGACCTAGCATTACAATCTTATTAAAAGCAAAATCAGGAGGTGAAACTGGCTGAGCGAGTCGGTAACTGTTGAGTGTGGCAATGGAAAGTTCTCATCCCTGAATATTGTAATATATTAGCTATACACGATAACACGGTTTGGCCTTATATGGGCATGTCCTAATTTCGCGAGAACGAGGCCACTTCCGGTTATAGGTAAACAAAAGACTGATAGCCTTGAGTTTGCCAGAACGCACAGTGCAAAGCATTAGTTTTATTCAAAATTAATAGAAATCCAGAACCCTAACCTTATAAATTTAATATAATCTATTCGTTGAATATGTTTTCTATATGTGTACCAAGCGATTTGTTTCTAGATGGTGTGGTTTTAGAGATATTTCACTTTTTCTGTATGAAGATTGCTCTCGACCATCGGCAATGCATTGAGTTTGCCGTACGCGCAGTGCAAATCGTCAGATTTATTCAAATTTAATAGAAATCCAGAACCCTAACCTTATAAATTTAATATAATCTATTCGTTGAATATGTTTTCTATATGTGTACCAAGCGATTTGTTTATAGGTGGTGTGGTTTTAGAGATATTTCACTTTTTCTGTATGAAGATTGCAAACTGGCGAAACTGCCATTGACAATCAATACCACGTGCGTTTGTGTACCTGCAAACAGGAATTAGGTCAAGATGGCCGCCAAACCGTGTTTAGGTGTATTGAGTGACACATGCCAGTACTTCCATATGTACTGGGTCTTTACAAATTGCCTTTTGTGTATATAATTATACCGACCCATCCACCCATGGGGAGGCTAAGGACTAACATGTGTACATACATGCATAAACAATACCTGTACTCATAGAGGTGGAATACGAAATCACCAAAATCCAGCAAACGGAAACGAAAATAGCCCAATATGGGCGCCGCCATTTGTAAACTCACAACTACGCAGCAAACAATGTGGATGACAGCGATTGGCCTAACGCCTTAATGATATACCGCCGCAGAGTAGCACAAGCCAAGTCACGGAACAACTACACTGGTCCCTCACTACAGATCTTCCATATATGATGCCATGACATCACCGGGACCAGTGTACATGTTCCTCCATGCTACTCTGTAGCAGTACTGTCAAGGCATTACGTCCATAGGCCCAATTGACGGTATTCGGGTTCAGCTATTGGTTGATAATATATCAAAACAAATGCCCACTGCCATAGAATTTTCCGATATGCTCAGTTCAAAACTTAGATTTTATTCAAAATTAAAATAAATAAAGAACAAGTTGGCATGAACATGGATGTACAAATGAAATATTAATAGTTTATTCCGCGGAAATGACGGCCGTATTCGGGTCACCCGATTTGCTAGAATTTAAAATCGAACACCACGAGTGGAGTAAAAAATTACATGCGCAATCATAAAATACTTTGCTGTAGTTATATCAGGGGGTCGGTCCTAAGCATTGCTTATTCATATTAGTATAGGGCCAGGATACTTATGAAGATCCAGTATCAGCTAGCTGCATAAGACTCAATTACTTGAGTACCTTCCTCCCATGCGTAACTAATGCAAACCCAACAAATAATTTGCATACACAATGGTAGAAGATCATCTAACTTTTTAAAACGGGAATGAAAGATCTCAGCGATTTGTGATATTTACCGATTAACATTAAGCAAAATGCCAAGCAATCAAGATATATCATGTGACAACAGGTGGTCAGTTCGAATCCCGTTCTTATATGACCATAGATGTTTCTAGAACATAAAACCCAAACAAGAAATAGCTATGTATGGGCGATAATATAACCACAACAAGGATTGTTGAAACCTGACTTCCGGCATTTTTCTGCGATTCCTTGACACTGCTAATCCTATGGGGGAAAATCCGCGTTTACGCGGAAATTCGCCATTCGTGTAATAAACTCAGCTTGATTTCCGTGATTTTTTCCGGAGACCACTTTCATTCCTGATTATAGCAGGTGTGTACTTATTTTATTGGGAGACTAGAGTTTGAGTAAATAACTGCATTAAGAGGTGTGCCTACTTTTCAGGATGATCTCCAGGCTGCTGTAAATGTTCTTCTGGACTTGAAGGCTGAGTATAAGAAGATGGCGGGGAAGGACTGGAAACCCGCCACTACTGCCGCTCCAGTCGCCAGTCAAGCTACTAACCCAACATCAGGCCTCCCCTCTGCAGACATTGACACCAAGATCACCCTACAGGGAAACAAAGTCCGCGAACTAAAGGTTACCAAGGCACCCAAGGTAATCAAATACAGGAATAGTTTTTAGAATGAGTTGTAATTTTTCTTTTGAAGCTATAGGCTGAATTTTATATGATCATAGGGCACAATGGGGGACATGTGGGCTAGTTTGTTTTTCCGACACTTGGTGGCGCATCGGTACTAGTGGGCATAAACAGCCATTGACAATGCATTGAGTTTGCCGGTACGCGCAGTGCAGAACGTTTATTTTATTCAAAATTAATAGAAATACAGCACCCTAACCTTGTAAATTTAATATAATCTATTCGTTGGATATGTTTTCTATATGTGTACCAAGTGGTTTGTCTCTATGTGGTGTGGTTTTAGAGATATTTGACTTTTTCTGTATGAAGATTGGTCACGGCCATTGACAATGCATTGAGTTTGCCGGTACGCGCAGTGCAGAACGTTTATTTTATTCAAAATTAATAGAAATGCAGAACCCTAACCTGATAAATTTAATAGAATATATTTGTTGAATATGTTGTCTATATGTATACCAAGTGGTTTGTCTCTAGGTGGTGTAGTTTTAGAGATATTTGACTTTTTCTGTATGAAGATTGCTCACGGCCATTGACAATGCATTGAGTTTGCCGGTACGCGCAGTGCAGAACGTTTATTTTATTCAAAATTAATAGAAATGCAGAACCCTAACCTGATAAATTTAATATAATATATTTGTTGAATATGTTTTCTATATGTCTACCAAGTGGTTTGCCTCTAGGTGGTGTAGTTTTAGAGATATTACACTTCTTTTGTATGAAGATTGCTCATAGCCATTGAATTTGCAGTGTTACAGTGTGCCCGAGAGGCCCACTACTTCAGTGGCGATGCGAACGGCAGGAACTTGAACTAAAAAGTCGGAGGTCCCCCATTGGAAACATAGTTCCACACCATTTCGGCTCTGGCCCTCCTTATTGTCCCAGAAGCTGCTTGCTAGATGTTGCCAAATCACTGCACTTGGAAATGGAATCTAGCTAGATAAAGGGTAACCCTAATCGTTGGATCAAACATTTATATTCATAATTATGTACTATATAATTTATAATGTGGATATAAATAACGGCAGCCCCATTAATGTTTCTATGTCCATCCTAACCTCCATGATATTTGCTGCAGAGCGGTCATTCTCTCCTTCGCACCTCTGCACTGTGAGCCAACCGTCATTCTGCTCACTATATATTTTTTAAATAGGCGTAAGTCTAACGAGTCAGTGACAATGATGTTAACTTCTCTTTGCTAAAATTAAACATGGACAAATTGCAGTCTCGATCTTATTGGAGCTGGAGAAGCAAATGTCATGAAATCCTGCGACTGATGTAAAGAAATAACATTGCAGGATGATGTCCAAGTAGCTGTGAAAGCTCTGCTAGATCTTAAGGCAGAGTACAAGAAAGTGGCTGGTAAGGACTGGAAACGTGGCGCGGCTCCAGCGGCAGCACCAGCGGCAGCACCAGCAGCAGCAGCACCAGCAGCAGCACCAGCAACAGCACCAGCAGCAGCACCAGCAACAGCACCAGCAGCTCAAGTTGCAGGAGATTCAGATGCTGCCAGCCTCGATGCCAAGATTACTGTGCAAGGCAACAAGGTCCGTGAGATAAAGACGGTTAAGGCATCCAAGGTAAGGCATGTTTCTTTAATACCATGTAGTCAATAATGAACCCAGAATAATCTCTATATACTTTCAAAAATATGTTAGAAATACCGGTTCTCGTCCAATTACTGAAGTTAAGGTTGGTTGGTTGGTTTGGGGGAGTTTTGTATCCTGGTAACATCAGGTCATATCGGGATAGGTACTGACTTGTGACAGTGTGCACTAATTCGGACAGGAAAGCCAGAGAACGATGTCAGTTTTGGGAAATGGAGGTTTTATTCACATAACACTGTTATACAATCTTAGTCAGTTTTAGGGTAGTTCTAGGTCATAGATAGTTAATTCCATCAAGCAACCTCCTACATCTCTGCAGAGGGCAGCGCAGGTCACGGGTTCGAAGCCACCGAGGGGGAGCCCCGAGCCGAGCCTATTTAAAAGAGGGTGGGTGGGTGTGGTCAAGAACGGTTACAGGTTGGAGGAACCGGGCCGAGTGCCCGAGTGGTGGGACAAAGGCATCCCTCTGAGTGTGTGGAGTAGCACCAGGGGTCAGCACTGGCTTTGCCGCCGAATTAACCACAATTTTAAAATTATGCGCCAATGGCGACTTTATAGGGCTGCCCCACTGGGAGACCAGACCGCCAGCACCATGACCTGATATCCCGCTCAATCACATTATTCTGACACTGAGGCAACCAGTCCTTTCTCCATCTTAATAATGCTGAGTGTCTGATTAGGAAGTGACAAGTATAAATTTGTATGTCATTGGTTTGACTCGACCAGGGTTCGAACCTGTGTGTTCGAATTCCACGACCTACCAAAACGGGAGACGGACGCTCAACTCATTCGGCCATCCCATCTGGTCTTCTGAAGTTAAGGAAGTTTGAGCCACACGACCACCTGGAAATGCGAGGTGCCATAGATATCCCGATAGAGGTTCATAACCTCCCAAATCAGTGAATAATTAATCATGATTGCTTAAAGTTGCACAGTCGATGGTTTTCAGTTTCTTTCATTTTTCTGACATAAATATATTGAACTGATTGTCATAAACTTTAGAGATATTTGAAGCATAAACATGTCAAATTAGTTTTGGCAAGCACACCAAAACTCTGACGCAATAGGCTTCTGCAGTAACAGGTTCTGTTAAATTGTCTTGGTTTTGAAAAGTTTATGCTTCATCGGACTATGCAGCTTTAAGGTAAAGGCAGACCAAATCATGTAATAGAAAATAAACACAATCTAGTATGAGAGGCCACAGTTCAGAATGATTCAACATGATCTACACTTTTCAGGCCGAGGTGCAGGCAGCTGTTAAGGTTCTGTTGGACCTAAAGGCTGAGTACAAGAAGGTCACCGGACAGGACTGGAAGCCCGGTGTTTGCCCCCCACCAGCCGCCGTCCCAGTTTCTGCACCAAACGCAACAGGTGGAGACGCCACAGGAATCGATGCTCAGGTCACCGCTCAAGGCAACAAAATCCGTGACCTCAAAAGCAGCAAGGCCCCCAAGGTGAATTAATTAAAGTTGCATAGTACGATGATTTTGAGTTTGTCATTTTCTGAGATAAATATATTAGGCTAATTGCTATAATCTACCTTACTTTAGTTTGAAGTAGCTCTTATTTTAGATGCATAACTTTTCAGATATTTGAAGTGCGAACGTACAAAATTAATTTCGGCAAGCACGCCAAAACTCCATAAGATTCTGCAGTAACAGGTTCTATAAATTGGCTTGGTCTTCTTCTCTATGTGGTAACAAATGTTTGATAAGTGCACCAGTATCTAAGTCAAATATGTAGAATCAAATAAAGATCACTGTTTTTGTTTTGAAAATTTGGTGTTTTCATCAGACTACATTAGCTTTTAAGCTTTTAATATATATTAATTTCCATGGACGATATCTTTGTTCTGCTATGATTGATTTGTTTTGTTCTATCCGGATTATATCGCCTACCTCTGTTTTTGTGTTTAGGATGAAATCAAGGCTGCTGTGAACATATTGCTGGAGCTGAAGGCTGAGTATAAGAAGGCGACGGGATATGACTGGAAGCCAGTTGCCACACCGCCGGCTCCCACAGCAGCCGAGTCTGGGGACTCTGCGCAGGTACGCAATGTCTCTTCTACTTTGCTGTTCTCTGTGGCAGAGTGGTAAGACTGTCTGCCTTTTTTCTAGGTCGGACTCCTAATCTGAAGGTCAGTGGTTCAATTCCCTGTGCCCCGACCTCTGCCAATTTGGATTTAGACCGTTGTGTATAACTTACAGCGTCATCAAAGGCCAGTTGCTCTCATACCATGTCTGTGTGGTGTGGGAGGTTAAATTAAATATCCCTTGGGTCGGTAAAAGTGTAGGCTCGGGCTTTCTATCGACAAACTGTCTAATGGTGACTTATCCATGAAAGGCAGTGTCGTGGGGGTGATGAAAATGGGAAATACTGTGCCTAGAGCGGGACTCGAACCCGCATCTCTTTGCATTCCAGGCCAGTGTGCTAACCATTACACCACCTAGGCTCCCTGATATCAACACACTCCCCACGCCTACCTGTCTATGTGGTTACTTGCCTGAGAGGTCAGTGCAGACCACTACACTCGTCCCCCTGGAATTGTAAGTCTTGTAATGCTTACAATTACATACATACAGGCAATGCACTAACACATCATACACAGGGTAGGTTCAACAACCATACAGCGCAAAGCTTGTACAGGATCCTGATCACGGCACAGTGTCATGGGGGTGATGAAAATGGGAAATACTGTGCCTAGAGCGGGACTCGAACCCGCATCTCTTTGCATTCCGGGCCAGTGTGCTAACCATTACACCACCTAGGCTCCCTGATATCAACACACTCCCCACGCCTACCTGTCTATGTGGTTACTTGCCTGAGAGGTCAGTGCAGACTACTACAGCAGTATAAATCTTCAAGAAGAAAAAAAAAGGAAAGAAAGAAAAACCTGGGAAGCGAATTACTGTTCGATCTGCCAGCCGATAAGGAAGGGGGGCCCCATGTGTATTCCTACTTTCCCCTGTCTAACATGTGAGGTTGCAACCTCAGCTTAAATGCCAGAAGGTTGGGGAGGGGGGTAAATACACATACACGATGTATAACAAACATTTGTTAGAACAAATTCACTGCAATCTACATTAGAAACAATTGTAGGACGACCGGGTGCGGTCGCCGAATCGGTAGAGCTCACGCCTCCTGCGCGGGAGATCGGGATTTCAATTCCCGGTCAAGTCAAACCAATGACTTACAAAATTGATACTTGTCACTTCCTAGCCTGGTGCTTGGCATGAATAGTCAGGATGATGTGACTGAGTGGGATATCGGGTCATGGTGCCAGCAGCCTGATTTCCCAGTGGGGCAGCACTGAGCGCACACTGTCACAAGTCGTTACCTGTCCTGATATGACCTTAGATGTTGCTAGGACGTAAATCAACCAACAACAACAGCAAATGTATAAAACCTTAGTTTGTGCACTAGGCCTGAAAACCTCAGAACTGAGTTCCGGGGATACTCACTGCAACAACCTCAACCACCTATATGTGCAGTCCACCCAACTGCTTCACCAGGTAATGACGGTTCAAGCTCAAAAGATCCAAAGGGGTGTTTGTTGTACCCAAGCCCAATAACAAACTTGACAGTATTTCATGAGCTGTTTGACCAGTAAGAGAGCTGGCTGGCTTCCCCTGCAAGAGGTGTGTTCGAATCCCAGCCGAGTTAAACCAATGTCGTACAAAATTGATTTATGTCGCTACCTAGCCTGGCGCTCAGCATTACTAAGACCTGGTTTGCTCAGTATCCTCATAATGTGATTCAGTGTTATATTGGGTCATGGTGCCAGCAGCCCGGTCTCCCAGTGGGGCAGCACTATAAAATCGCCATGAGTGTGCAGTCACAAGTCGGAACCCTCCAGATATGACCTTAGGTGTTCCCAGGATGTAAAACCCCAACAAACATGAGCCGTTTTCAATAACTGAAACAAATTGTTTGATTTGTTTCTATTAAATATGATTTAATAAAACATACAATGTTAGTTGATTATTTCGTCACTTTTATTGCCAATCGTTTTTTGTGGGTTTTTTTTTGTGTGTGGCAGCCACGATTTTGAGAAGGGTACTTATTGAGAAATGTTCGCTTTGCGAAACTGAATCTTTCAGAAAATGGGAGAATGTGACATAATAGCTAGGTAATTATTGAGGAATGTTTGCTTTGCGAGACTAAATGTTTCATGTAGGAGTAGTCTATGGCAATCGTGGATTCACCAGGTTCTCAACTAATCAGTTCAATGTGTAGGCTGTAGCCTGCCACGCCATCTGGTGGCTTGGTCCTACGTTATACTCAGTCCGCATTGCCTTGACTGGATGCTCATGTAGTGTGGTTAGGATACTTTGGTTTTGTATTTGAAGACTTCTTAACTGAAGTGAAGCATTATCTGGTGGTGAAAACTCTTTATTGGAAGGTTGATCTTTTTGTGTGTGTGCCATCTGTACTTTCGAATGCTCAGAAAATGATTGCATTTTCGTCATTTGGATTAATAAAAAAACTTTATTATTAATGTATACGTATTCCAGCTGATATGTCAAGATTTTTCGATGTGTAAACAAGACAAATAACGAATATAATTAAACAAAATTCAGGTCGCAGTAGATCCAGGCGGGATGGCTGAATGAGTTGAGCATCCGTTTCCCATTTTGGTAGATCGTGGGATTCCAATCAACAATCACAGCAGAACAAATAAAATCGTTTATCACAACTACAATTAAGCCCATAACTGTGAGTAACTTCACCGACATGATTATTCATCTGATAAGCAAGGACGCTTGATTATATAGCTTATTAAGAAAGTGACCAATAAAACGAGAGTGTATTTGAATTGAACGACACTGACTTCACGAGAACTCAGTGCTACAACTACAGAGTGCTGCCACCTGATGTCATTATTTACAACCCGAACAAAGAACTGCATGATATGGACTTTGTTCAAGCAAAATGTCAGATGTATAGGAGATAATGTTCAAATAAGGTACATGAGGTCAATTAGGTCAGTGAATCTGGCTCTCAACCCTATCAATCTCTGTCGTCTTATTGTAGGGATGGGTGGGCGGCCGAGTAAGCTGGTGGTTGTTGTCGGTCCGGCGGCTGGAGGCAATGTGTATAAATCCAGGACCTAGCGGCCCATCGTCAACCGGAAGGGAGGTCACAGTTCTCGCGTGGCGAGATGTGGTTCCGTGGAGGTCCGTCAGGGGGCGTTTGGGCGTCAAGATCAAACCCAGGCGGTGCCACCGCAGCAACAGTCCCCGGTTCGTGCGCAAATTACCCATGTTGACGATCCAACATAAACAATTTACAAGACGAACAAGGAACTGCATGATATGGACTTTATTCAAGCAAAATGTCAGATGTATAGGGGATAATGTTCAAATAAGGTACATGAGTTCAATTAGGTCAGTGAATCAGGCTCTCAACCAAACCAGTGAGAGGGCCTGATTCGCTGCGGAGAACGCCGCCCGGGGCACATAGGTGTGAATTGTGCTCGTGTGCCAGTTGCCAAGCTGTCGGACATCGCCGATTGGGGTGCCCACATGGGCGCAGGCCTGGGTGCCGCCGTGCCGGACGCTGTGAAGAGTGAAGGAGTTCGGGGCTGGGTGTTGTGTTGAGGCGATTGCATCCCAGAGCGTGGCTGTCAAGGTGATGGCCGTAAGGGGCTCGCTGTCGGGGCGCAGGAATGCTGGTGCTCCCGGAATGGTGGTGGTCGATCATTTGTATTCATGTCACGCTCGCACCGGGCAGCATGGGGATCCAGTCAGCGGGTGAATGGTGATGTCGAAGGCATCGGAGGCGGACCTCATTGTTTTTGTTGATCGGATGTGGACCTGCAGCTGACTTCCGGTGCGCGTGATGTCTGCGCCTTTGATGGTGTGGCTGGGGTCGTAGCTGCGACCGGTGACCAGGAGGTTCCCTTGCCGCAGGAAGGTGAAGTAGCCCATTAATAATGCTCTGGAGAGGACCTTATCTCCTGGGCCGGCCGACCGGAAGTAGTGGATGACATCGTCGAGTAGGATGAATGTGAGGGTTGGAGCTTGCGGGGGACGTGTATGGAGGATCTGGCCACGCCGCCTTTAACCACGGATACCGGGTCCCTTCCCGCACCAGTGGCGAGTACTGACTGTGAGATCTAGTTATCCGTGTTAACGATGATCAAGTAGCCTTGGGGGTTGGGAGGAGCGGGCGCTTGGAGTGCAACGACAAGGTTGAGGGCCTCGAGGCAGTTTATGTGGTGGCCGGTTGCGAGGTACTCCACTGGGTATTCTTTGGAGAAGTAGCCTTCTTTGGAGGGGGCACCCCCTGCGAGGAGGGAGGAGTCACACTCAATGATCCATTTTGCTTTTGAGGGAGCCTTAAGTAGAACTATGGCTCGGAGTGCAGTTAGTATGCAATTAATGAAGTGCCTTGCTGGGGCTACACAGCGGGTGACGTGTTGGAGGCGTCCGATGACACGCTGCAGGTGTTTCCGAGTGATCTTGGGGCATTCTGCAGTTCCGCAGCATTCCTCCATGGTTTCGGCGAGCTTGTCGTCCGGGATCCAGACCATCATCTGGTGTGTGCACAGCTCGTACCCCAGCCACTCAAGCCTGTGGGGAGGGGGGGGGTGTATTTTGCTGGGGAGAAGGCCAGTCTGAGTTGCGGCGCAATCTCCAGCATTTCGGTGTAGGCTTCTATGGCTGCTTTTCTGGTTGCAGAGCGCAAAGTTTCCTCATCATCGTGGGAGATATACGACTCCGTTGGTTGTTCGGGCACAGGCCATTGAGGAGGTCCTGCACCAGAATGCTGTGGCGATGTCGAAATACACCTCAGAGTCAATGGTGATTCCCATGAGAGGAACTGATAGCAGACAGGCCTGTAGTTGGCGGTAGGCTCGGGCCAGGTCTGCAGAACAAATGTATCAGTCCTGGCCGAGCCTGGTGACTTTGTTGGCCATGTCCATTATCCCCGGGAGTGTATATGTAGTTGGTCTTCCATGGAAGTAGCCCTTCCTTATTCCGGCTTTCACACTGGCGCCCCAGGGGTAGCTCAAGTCCACGATGACCCGCCTCTCGTCAGTGTCCTTCTTGGGGCGGTTCATCATGGGGCTGGTTTGGGCCCATGGTGTGAATGGAGTGGTGTCAAATGGGCAAATGGGCCTATGCCCCGTGCTCGACCTCCTTTTCGATGTATCTCCGTATCCATGTGGTCCAGGTCCTCGGTGTGATTTGTTGTGGAGGGCACTGGAGGCTCATCGGCAGTTTAGTCGGCTGGCCACCCAAACTCCAGGAAGTCCACCAGTTGTTCATAGTGGTAATCCTGGTAATCCTGGAGCAGATCCCGCCAGCCGGGAATGTTGAGGCCCGAGTGGACGGGTATCCACACGCCGATGTGGTTGGGGAGGCCGGTGGCCCTCACGGCGTTGTAGATGTGTAGGTACGGGTTGCCATTCCAGACCTCTGGGGCCTCTGACGTCCAGATGCAGAGTAGTGTGGGCTTGTATGTCAGCGGCGTGTGTGGAGGGTCGTAGTGTAGAGCTGCTTGGGTTCCGGGGTCGGTGGTGGCATCTTCCAGGTCATCGGCGGCGTCTGCATGTCGGTCTGCGGTGAGGAGCACGTCCGGTTGCTCCGTGTTGTTGTCTCCTGTGGGTGGGTGGGGTGGGGGTGGGGGTGGGGCGCACACGCGCCACCACACCGCACCTCCAACTCCCACTTCACTACTACCACTCAGGATACCACTTTTGTTGACTGCGTCACTGTCAGTGACCATGGTGCTTGCAGCGCCTCTGCCGGCTGCGGGTGCCATCACCCAGTTGGTGATGGTGGCCGCCCCTAATCCGCTTCAGGGTGAAAACTCGCTTTACTGGAAGCAGGCAGGCGGCGCCATGTGTTGGTGGTGTGGGTGTGTGGGCAGAGGTGTCTGGTTGGGATGGTTGTTGGTCGGTGTCTTGTTGTTTGGCTGTCACGCTGAAGTTAGGGGTGTAGTGGCGGTGTGCACCGAGTGGTATGTTTGTAGTCGGTGTGCCCAGGCTTCATTGCGTCGACTGTGTTGGTGTTGCGGTCGGTAGCGGCCAGGTGGCGGTAGGTGTGATGTCGGCTGGCTGCAGGATGCTCGGTTGAGTGTGCGGTGTTGCGGTGGGGCTTTTGTTGCCGGGCTAGTGAGTGGAGCACTAGGTGTCGGGCGAGGTGGGGGCGACTTCTGAGGCGTGGGAATCTGCGGGTGTGATTAGGGATGGGCTTCCCGGGGCATCAGCGCCTCCCGTGATGCCGGTGATGTGATTGTAGTGATCACATGCGGCGTCGTCGGCGTCGACCTTTGTAGTAACTGGAGAGGTGTCGGCCACCAGGCGGTTGCAGGCATGATTTTGGTGTTTTGGTGGATGAACATCTGAGGAAACCCTGGCTCTCTGGTCAGTCACGTGTTAGTCAGATGTTGCCGTCGTGTTGTTTTTGGGGTTTGCGGCTCGGGTCGAGCCGTTTACCGAAAATCTGCCTTCTCGTTGTTTTCAGCCGACTCGTTCTTGGGTTTTTGTCGAGTTGGCATTTTTGTTATTACAGTCGGCTTCTTTGTGCTGGTTTGACCAGTGGTATTTGTTTGCGCACCATGAAATGCTGTGAATCCACAATCTTGGCCCAAGTTCCACCTGTGGCAGGGGCGGCCATCCGTGTCATGGTTGAACTCGGGACGTTTGTAGGGTTGATAGCTGGAGCTTGTAGTGGATTCATTCCGGTGCTAGTTGTCGTCTTGTCGGTCCTGGGGGCAATGATGACGGCGGCGGTTGTTGTACTTCTTCTGGGCCTGGGAACTCCTTGTGCCTGTGAGACACGCGTCCTGCTGGGTATCTTTAATGGCAGTCGGGTCCTTCCAATCTTTCGGCAGCCTCCCGTCGTCAATCATGTTGAAGACACGGTCGGACCATGCCAAGCACGTCTCCCAGTCCCACTCCCCGGCCATGTTAACTATATGCTCTGAATGCTCATTCAGAGGTTTGGCCCAGGAGTGCGGTTCAGCTGGATCTTTTGCCTTGCGGTGGATGGCGGACAGGTAGTCATGCCACGCACTCTCTCCCAAACCAACGCACGAAATGGTGTGGAAGAAGCGGCTTCCTACCTCTGCATTTCTTGGTGTAGGAGTTGTTGCCTTCCATTATATCGCTTATGACTTTACGATGGTTGAAGTCATCGTCTGTTGAGGCTGTAGCGGTCGCTTGCTAGGCGCCACGGCTGACGCTTCTCCATTGACGAGGAGCATGCTGGGCTGTGACGCTTCTTGTGTTTTGATGTGGCGTGTCTATCGCTCCGTGATGTTGTGGACAATGCAGTAGACGATTCCCTGCTCCTTGAGCATCTGTGCTTCCTTTTGGTTGACTCAATGGCGGTCATGCATTCGAGCATGGTCTTATTAACCTCGGCATGTTGGGTGAGGGTGTCGGCCAGAGACTGCTGTAGGAAGGTGATCTGCCTGTCTGCGGCAGAGGCGTCGGAAGTGGAGGCGTCTGCGGGAGCTGCGGCCCGGTGTGGTTGGTTCCATGCAGGGAGAGGTGTAGCCACGATAGACCTCGAGCGTCCTTGCTGGCGTGGAGGTGGGTTCAACAGCGACGGCTGGTGCGGTGGCTGAAGAACAAGGCATGAGGCTGAGAGGGGTCTTGGTGTGTGGAGATGAGTAAGCTGGTGGTTGTTGTCGGTCTGGCGGCTGGAGGCGATGTGTAGAAATCCAGGAACTGGCAGCCCGTCATCGACCGGAAGGGAGGTCACACTTCTCGCGTGGCGAGATGTGAATCCATGGATGTCCATCAGGGGGTTTTTGGGTGCCGAGATCGAACCCAGGTGGCACCACCGCAGCAGCAGTCCCCCGTTAGCGCGCAAATTACCCATGTTGACAAACCAACATGAACAATGAGAAAAGAGTTGGTGCGAATTAAAAAAATGTTCAATGGTGGCGCCACCTGTTGGGTCTATACTGGTACCAGGGCCGCGTTCAGGGTACGCCTCCGACGACTAGCAGACGGCTCCACGACATCTTTTGGGCCAATTTTCACTCAGTGTCCGCCTTGGAGTTGACTCCCAAGACATCACGATTTTCAGGTATGTGGCAAAAAGTGCCTCCTAAATGGCCATCAGATTCACTGGTTTCAGCCAATTAGAGCTGTTCTTTCAATTGCAAATGACTCCACCATATGGAGGCTGCCATTTTCGAGGCAACCGACAGCTATATGCTGTTCAGACTAGCGCTAACGTACAGAATTTCTCCAAGGAGCCTCCGAGCCGCATCCTGAACACGGCCCAGTTGGCGAATCGGATAGTTGGTCGATTTTGGAGTTTTACATCCTGGCAACATCTAATGTCATATCAGGATGGGTACCGACTTGTGACAGTGCACACTCATGATCACTTTATAGTGCTGTCCCACTGGTCATCAGCACCATAACCTGATATCCCACTCAGTCACATTATCCTGACACTGAGCCAACCAGTCCTTGCCCTATCCTAATAATTCCGAGCGCCTGGCTAGGAAGTGACAAGTATCAATTTTTAAGTCATTGGTTTGACTCCAACCCATGGGTTCGAATCCCACGAACTACTAAAACGAGAGATGGACACTCAAATCATTCAGCCATCCCATCTGGTGGGCGAATCAGATGCTTGCGAGTTAGTTTAAGTGAGGTCATTCAGTTGTCTGTAAAGCATGGATGCCTCTGATTTGTTGTGTATGGTAGTGAGGGCTTATCTCTTAGCAATGTGTTTTAAGACCACACCCAGACCATGAAGAGTCCATGGCTGCGGTCTGGCACTGCACCCTCTGCCCTTAACACTATCCGACACATCTCATAATGTATATGGAAAATTACCCTAGAATTAGCTCCATGTACTTATGAACAGTCAGTACATGCAAACAGCTATCGAGCTGTTTGGAAATATCGTGTGTATAAATTATGGTTGTTCACCATTTGAATTCAAATAGCCAAAACTGTGAACGCATGATGCCACATAGGGCAGGTAGCACCTTTTTTCAGGGGGGGGGTGGAGTAAGCATTTTTATTCATCTAATCTTTCTTCAGTTCTTACTTCATCTTCCGAATACCGGAAGTTAAGTACCCGGGGAGAGGTCAAGCCCATGCAGGCAGGATATGGCTTCAATTAGCAACTCGGCAATGGAGAGGCAACAGTGAGTTGGATGAGGATTTACTTTTGGAAAGTATGGTATGGGAAAACCCAGTGTTTTTTAGTTTTATTGATTATGATGGTGTGTTGTGGTTGTATTTCGTGTATTTTATTGATGTGCGCATATTAAAGCCATTCCAATGTGTTGTTCGCGCTGTCGTTGCAAAACGGCGCACAGCCATACAAGACTGTGAAAGCATGTGCATCGGACACTTGTTTTCGGCCGAATCTAAGCACGCATTGTGTGTTAATAGACGGTGTGGTCGCAAATTGCTGAGTGAACTCAATGGCAAAAATTATATCTCGGGAGGACCAGCCACCATTATCGCAGAAGATGGTGAGCGATTCGGAGAGTGAGGCTGATGCAGTCAGAGCATCGAAAGCTAAGCCTCATAAGAAAATGTAGGCTGACCCAAAGCAAAAATCATGGGCGAAAATACCCGAGGCACAAATGCCTGCGGTGGCCTCAATCCCATCCCAACAACCCGATTTGGGGGATTTGAAGCGCATGTTTGAAGAGGTAGCTCTTCTCAGAAAAGAGGGAAGAGAGTTTCGTGACAAAACGGAACAATTATGAGAAAGTATGCGTATTGTACAGCATCATCAAAGGCTGATTGCTCTCATACCATGTCTATGTGGTGTGGGAGGTTAAAAATCCCTTGGGTCAGTAAAAGTGTAGGCTCTGACTTTCTATCGACGAACTGTCTAATGGTGAAAACAAGTCTATTCAGACTTATCCATGATAGGCAGTATAAATCTTCAAGAAGAGGCAGAACATGATGCCTATGTAGTTCATCATGGCGGCGCAGAGAGTGAAACGTATGTGGGTCAAGATGGCGGTGTGTGCACATGGCGCGATTATGATGAAGAGTGAAGGCTCAATATTGGAAGGAGGATGATGACGATGAGGGCGTTAGTATGGCGGACCAACTCCAAGCTCTGAGAGCAAGCAGATACAAGAACAGTGAGTGCGGTTATCAAGTTAAAGGAGATGTTAACGGCGTGGTAAAACCATTGTTGTTTAGTTCTTTCAAAGCGCCTCCCCCACCAAAGCCGCTCCCGGTTGAGGTGGCCAGTATGGCTAGCGTTACAGCCACGATGGCAGCTACGCCAACAACCAAGACCAAGATGAGATGGGAGTTTAAGTTGACTGAAGGATTGGCCCATAATTTCCGAATTGTGGTTGATCCGGCGGGAAGCCCGAGACGCTCACCTCTCCGAGCAACGTAAGCTCCCTCCTCCTCCTCCCCCCTCCCCCGCTTGACCTGCATTCGGGCTCCAGACTCATCCTGTATGGATTTTACGTCTTACACTCCCGCTTCCACCCATGATTCACCCATGTCACAAAGCATTATAGAAGTCAAAAAGGCCCCCAAGTCAACCAGGAAGATGCAGAGAACCCGAAGAGCCATAGCACCTAGGCCGCGCAGCAAAGCGTGCCACTAGGAAAGCAACCGCCACGCTGCAGGCTGACTGACCCGAGCGAGTCTATCGACTCGCAAGATGGCGGCGCGTCCCCGCGGCCTACCGCACCGCCAGCCGTCCCTACCCACGCCCCGTCACCGCTCCTAGCGCCGAGACGACCCGCACGCCTCATACCACCGACAACGCAACACAACGAAGACGACTACGGCAGGGGCGCCCGCCCAACGACCGAGGAGGCGGTATGTCTCGCCGTCGCGACGGCAGACGGCAAGGCACGGGCAAGGAAGACAGGATCAGTACCCAGAGATGGAGACACTGTGGCTGATGACAAAGGCATGGAACTGCGGCATTCATTACTACAGTGGCGTGAGTTACGAGGAGGCTCGGAGATGGTGCGAGGTTGCACTGACACTCCTCAAACACTTGACCACTCTGCAGGGAAACCACGCCAAGCCAATGAATACCGTCTACTCGGACATTTTGGCAAAGGTGGACACGTCTAAAAGGTAGTGGTTGGTTTAGGCGAATACACTTTAGACAGACGGAACATTGGCAAAACAAACCAATTAAGTCGTCGTCTGTATTTCGTCAACTGGGCGCCAACTAGCTGTATTATCGCCCCATGTGCGATGACAGCTCCAGCTCTGTCTTCTGACAGCTTGACAGCTGAACAGCCTTTATTGCATTGGGACACCATAATTATAACCAACTGAGGGGGTTCCCAAGTGAATTCGATTGGCGACCATGGTGTGCTGGTTGGCAACTGGTCTGGGCAAATACATGAACAGAATTATCTGCGTTAAACCGTTGAATTTTCCGGTCCGTGAGATATCATATCACAGTCGCCATTGTTTTACTGTGGTCGGACCCTTCCTGCTCGAATAACGCCATTGTTTTTAGCGTCATTGCCCTGTTGAAGCCCAGGAATGCTGGAGGATACGGATTCTTGTGTAGATTGGTTCTTACAAGTTCATCAAACAGGAATTTGTGACAGATTTATCAGCGTTAAACAGATGTATTTTCCGGTATGCCAGATTTGACAGTCGCCATTGGTTGATTGTTGTCAGACTTCCGGCTCGATTATCACTATTATATTTAGCGTCATTATCGTGTTGAAACCCAAGAATGCTGGAGGACACGAATTCTGCGGCGACTTGGTTTTTACAAGTTCATCATACAAATGATTCGTGCATTTATTGATGTCCCAGCAGCAAGGATCCAGATCTTAAACGAGCAGATTCGATTTGCTGAAGGATGTAAGGAAGGCGAGAATTCGTTGTTGACGGCCTCAAAAAGAGTATTAGGGGCGCTAACAGCCATTGTTCCAACAATGGACTTGATTCTGCAGAGAGGATCCACAGACCCAGAGCTGGATGCACAGGCTTTGCATGTATTAAATAGTATCAAAATGTTGGTAGCTACCCATAGTCAAATCAGAATGGATCGAGTGGCGATTGTGGGTAAGGTGGTCCATTCTCGCTTAGGTAAAGAGCTGATCAAGGAGAAGCGGGATGTGTATGGCGAATTACCAGAGCCAATCGAGTTCCTCCTGGGTGAAAATCTGGGGGACAGGAACAACTAACTCCTAAAGTCTGTGAAAGCTTCGGACAATTGTAAGAGTACGAACCTAGCTTACCATGGGAAAAGGAGGAACAGCTTCGACCATCAGCATAGGCCGGGGGTGCCCTATAACAACCATGCAAGAGGACAAGGGTTCAGAGGCTCGTCGAATTGGGGAGCACGTATGATTGCTCCGGAGAAACGGTTCGGGAGAACCAATGAGGATTACGCCCAGTCCGGAAGTGTGCCATCTGTCCCGAGCGGGGGGCATGGTTGGGAAACCTCAGAAATGAGGCGCCCAAACCAGGTGTGTGCATCCTATGATCACGTAGATTCTGGTAAGCATGTTACTACACACTAAGTTTCAAGCCGGTAACATAGAGAACAATCTAGAGCAGTGGCAAGAATTGACATCTGATAAATGGATTTTAAGTTGTGTAAAGGATTTAACGATACCATTTATAAATACTCCAGTACAAGAGAAGGAACCTTTCCCCTTTAAAATGGATAATGTAGAAAGGAAATTTGTTTTGGAGGAAGTGTCAAAACTAGTAAGGAAAGGAGTGTTGAAGGAAGTCAGTCCAGTACAGGACCAGTGTGTAAAATAATCCGATAAAACACATTGGTGGGGAATGTGAACTGGTCTATAAGGGATTACAAATGGTCTATAAAGGTAAATGATGTATAGGGCCAAGGGCATTAATGTATTATGTGGTGCTGGTGATCCTTTACTTATATTAAATAGTCATTGTGTATTCTATAGATAGTGTGAGAGGGCTCTACTGTTAGAGTGGAAGGAGCTCAAGAGCTGTACTCACAACCCCCCTCCCCCCCAACTGTTAGTCACGGATCACCATACACACACAACAGGGCAGGTGAGACCAAAGCAACCAAGGCATGGGGGTGGTGGGTAGATCACAGTTGTTATGGTGATACTAGAATGTTTACTGTTGATTGGTGGACCTAGAAATGCTTACAGTTCATTGGAGGGCATGGTCAGGTGATATGCCATGTCAGGTCCAGAAACCACTATAGAATAATAAACCTGAGGGTGCAAGCTCTCACTTACTTTACTTTCACACTATACTCTGCCTTTCCTATCCTTGCCTGTACTGATTTCCTATTAGCCTGCCTACACAACTACAGCTGCCAGCCGACGACTTTACAAGTGGGTCTCAAATATATTCCTGAGACCTAAACCGAACGGGAAGTTTAGAATGATTCTAGATCCGACTAAATTGAATTTATTGATAAAATATGAACACTTTAAAATGTTCAACCTTAAAACAGTGTTTGACCTTTTGGAGAAGGGAGCATGGATGGCCAGTGCTGACCTTACATATGCTTACTATTCAGTGAATGTAAAACAGTCCCAGTGAAAATATTTACATTTTCGCTTGGGAAGTTCTCTACTCAAGTACCAAGTCCTACCCGATGGATTAGCACCAGGGCCTAGGATATTTAGTAAGCTGTTAAAGCCCATTTATTCTGAAATTGAGAAGAAGGGTCATATCTGCTTCCCTTACCTGGATGACAGTTTTGCTTTGGGAAATACTCCAGGGGAACAGCAATTTCAGAACTAGTCTCCCTGTTTGAAAGGCTGGGGTTCACTTTAAATAGGGAAAAATCAGTCCTTAAACCTACGTTCCTGGGTTTTGATATAAATTCTGTCAAAATGGAAGTATTACTAATGTTAGAGAAAGTGGAAAAATTCACTCAGCCCTAAAGAAGGCAACCCGAGAAGTATTCGAACACAAAGAAAATTGTTGATAGAGGGTTTCTTAAAGAAAAGAAAAGTTTACAGGTAGGGTAGGGTTACTGATCCTGGTTTTAGGTTTTTTTCTCCCCTCCAACTTGGAAAACTGAAACCATACCCGGTCTGCGTGGGCTTGACCTCTCCCCTGATCCTCACCTTCATATTCGTAGATTCGTAGGTATCTCAGTAATACTTCAACTTACAAGTAAGTCTAGTATAACTATCATATGCTGAGGCATTGGTCTTCTAGCCATGTTTAACCTGAGTCATTTACACTACTTAACACAATTCTAAGATAAAAGATTATTACATTCAATTAATTAAGTGGTTATGGTGTATCCAAATGGGATCACGCATCTCAGTGCCCGTATTTGTATGTGGGTTGTGTTTTAGGTACTTTTCTATGCAGGGCTATATTGGTAAATTCAGGGTTCAGATAAAATGCTAATTTAGCTAACTAAATGATTGTGATATATCTGCTTTGTATCAAGCATTCAGTGTATGTATTAGTATGGCAGAATATTAATTTTAGGTAAAAGGTAAATGGATGCATGAGTGGGTTTAGTTAATTATGGTCGTCCAGTATAGTCTGGTACAGTCCGAATGTAATGAAATCATGGGTGGGATTCCTTCATCACATGGCCTAGAGGGGTTCTCCACAGGCTGGGGAATACCTTTTGCTTTGAAGCATCATATTGGTAGAAAATGTAAAAAAAACTAAAGAAACAGGATACGACCAGGGCCTGTGTGCATGGGCCGGAGCTAGGGCCCTAACCACGGCTATTTTGGCACCACATGGCTAACGGTAGAAAATCCGCATGCATGAGCCGGTGCCAGCGCTAACCGCCGACCGTAGCCTAGGCTAAGTTACCCTGCCTCCAGACCAGGGTTAACGGGGTATCCCAAGCGGTTAGTGTGCGTGTGAGGGTCTCAATCTATTCAATGCTGTCATATTTAACAGAATTACGCACGCAATAAGTGAAATTTTATCAATTTAACCCTAAATGCGAAGCGATATTAACGCTGCTGCTGCAACAGCGGCGATATTAATATTTTCGAATCGACGAATGTAAAGTAAACAAATCGCCGCTTCCGCAGCGACGTCGATATCCATAATGTCCAACGTCATAAACATGGCCGTCGCCGCCGCCGCCGAATCGGCGGCAATATATTATACCCAAATCTATTCAATGCGATCATGTTTGACAGATTTACATACGCAATAAGTGAAATTTATTCAAATTAACCATAAAATAGAACCGTTATTATTGCTCCCCCGCTTTGGCAGTGTTATTCATATCGTCGACTGGAGGGATTTCCCAAATCTATAAATAACTTCACGGTTAGCTATCCGCCCCGGTTAGAGGACCCGTGCATACTGTTTGACCTACTTCACCGACTCCATCCTAGCCGCGGATAGCTATCCGTGATATAGTGTGTAGCTCCGGCTACGCGTAGCAGCGGCCCATGCATACGTTCCCAGAAGGTCTCAGTTCTAGTTTTAAAGTATTAATCTACATTATTTAATAAATTTGTCACCCCCAAAAGTAGCAGACTATGATAAATAAGCATTTGAACTATACATTTAGCACTTTAGATTGCAAATATTTTCATAATCCAGCCTCCCAACACTTTTTCTATTACTTTCTAGCAGCCCTATCACAGAGACAGCAGGAGCAAACGATCTCAGTACTCTCCCTCTACATATTTAGTTGCACAAACTGAAAAAAACAAGGCAACGGTGTGCTTGGAGAGCATTTATTGGGAGTACAGCTCCAGTTCAGCAGCCTATTCCGGATAGATATATTTAAAATGGCTGCCATGGCCACCAGGGTGTGAAATTGTGATGGCTCAATAACTAGATTTGTTTCCAGTATACATATCAACAAATCTGCAAAATGTTGTGCTTTTATCACAAAATGAACAATTGTTATATGTTGAGCTATACCGCCCCACGGAGTAATGACTAGGTATATATAGTATGCACACTGCCACTGCAAACAGTGGAGCTGGAAAGTATCACATATTGAATGGCGAGACAGGAATAGACTAGATCACCATTCCGACTGCGCATGCGCTGAAAACGGCGCTGGCAGCAAAGCAAAGGTGTACAGCCATTGAGTTTGCCGATATGCGTAGGGCAAAACTTCAATTTAATTCAAAATAAGACACAACTCTCCATAATTAAGCATTTTGAGCTAAGAAACATACAATTTCAGTCACTTTACAGGCTGATGTTTACATCACCATTGATTAGACATAAATAATTCTTGTTCTAAATATTAAAATGTCAAATGTGTAACTTGTGCATAAGGACAGTCGGACATTTGTTTGGTTATTTTGAAAAGGAGATATGCATATGCATTTGAAATGAAGTTAGGGTTGGAGTTGTCCGGTCGGCGCCTGGATGAGTTGTGTGGCCGTGGAGGCGGGTGGGGTTTGAACTGTTGTTTTTTGTTTGTTTTTGGGGAGTTTTCAGTCGCATTGGTGCGCTGAAGGCTGCAAACCTGCAGCACTGAATGGGCACCACTGAAAGCAGTCCCATGTGGTCGGGAGTTGGGTTCCGGTGTGTAGAATCTGGA
>CM059186.1:187911829-188007472 GCA_030323885.1 Branchipolynoe longqiensis | reverse complement strand
TACCAACTCCACATATCCCACATATGCCTTTGGTTTTTATATATTACCTTTTATCATTATATAGACAGTTTACAATTTATTATAGTAATTTCACATAGGTCCTCATGCATTATATCGGAAAATTTTACATGGGGGTATAGGTCTGTGTTGTGGGGTGTATGGGGTATAGGTGTGTGTGGTGGGGTGTGTCGTATGGGTTTATGGTTGTGGTGGGGGTGTAGGTGTGTGGTGGGGGTTTAGGGATGTGGTGGGCATGTGTGTGGTGGTGTAGGTGTGTGGTGGTGGTGGTGTGTGGTGGGGGTGTAGGTGTGTGTGTGGTGTGGGTGTGTATGGTGTGTGTAGGTGTGTGGGGGGTGTAAGTGGTACTGGGGGAATAGGTGTGTGTAGTGGGATGTAGGGGGTATAGGTGTGTGGTGGGGTGTGTGGTATGGGTTTAGGGCTGGGGTGGGGGCTGTAGATGTGTGGTGGGGGTTCAGGGATGCTAAAGATTGTGAGGTGTCGCTCTGCAAGACACCCCTACACCTCCACCACAAACCACCTACACCCCCACCACACACACCGTCTACCCCCACCTCACATACCTACACCCCCACCACACCCCTAATCCTCCACCACACCCATACACCCCACCCCACCACACCCATACATCCCACCATACCTATAGACCCCACCACACCCACTCACCCCTACATCCCATACTCCCACCACACACCAACATCCTCACCACACCCCTACACCTCCACAACACACCCACCACACAAACATACACCCGACCACCCACCCACTATACACACCTACACCCCAACCACACCCACCACACCATACCCACTCACCACACCCCTACATCCCCACCACGCACACACCAAAATCCTCAACACACTCACCACACCCCAAAGCATACAGAGACGGGCATGGTGCGCCATCTGACGAGAGAGTCATTCAAACTGAAAGGTCCACATTCCAGAAGAAGAAATAATTAAAATAAAAGACTGAGCATGTATAATAATAGTAATAAACACTTCCGTAGTGATATTGACCGCAGTAGCCTATTGAAACTTCAGATCTTTCCGCGTACAATCGCATATAGTGCGCATTGCAAAGCGTGTTTGTATATGGTTTAGTAAACTAATTTTTTCCCTGGCATGAATTATGAGGAGTGTTAATAAAATAAATAACTTTTTGACAATTTTGTGCAACTCATTTTCCGCCCAGAGAAACACACCTAATAAAATGCAGGGATTTATATAGATAGTTACACCACCATCAGGTTCTGGTGCTAGAGCCTAGATTATAGATCCCGTTACTCCAACACTGGTACTGAGGTAGGTATAAATTTTGTAGCTACGAGGGACTTTCAATAAATTAATAGAGTTACCGACAATGCAATTTTATGCTACAGGTTCTCTATAATCGCTATAATCTGCGTACCAATTATATCGTCAATTTGCACGCAGCTAATCATGACGTGGGGCGGGGAACCTAACATTCACTCCCGATCTTATCTACACGTCATTGCTGACATCAGTGCATGTAATAAGTTCTGGTGAGTGCATGTAATAAGTACAAAGCTCCAAATGAAAGTCACAAAAGTGAGATGATTGAATATCTTATTGGAATTATATTAATTTACTGAAAAAGCTCGTACTAGTTTTAGCAGGCCTCTCTAAAACAGTAAATTAGTTACATCATATGTAGGCAGATACCGAGTTGATAGAAAAAGAGGTCACCGCTTTATCCAGAGGTTGAAACCAAAAACTGTGGACTAGGTCGAGATATGTCTCAACTTGCCAGGTTGTAACCCATACTATTACTAGCCAAGATTAACTCAATTCCAAGCGCTATAGTCAATTCGACACATAGGGGCCTACTCATCTAACGAACTTTATTTGTAACATAAAGACAACAACAAAAGTACAGTTAATGAGTTATCATTAAAAACTTCCCCATTGCAGTTCCTTCTTTATCGCCTAGTTTATTATTAAAATAATAGCCATATATTAGGCATTCCAATAGATAACAGATTCACCCTGTCCTCGCAGTACAAGGGTGAACGACAATGTAGTATAAATACGGGCGAAAATAGCATTAGTATGGAACAGGAAGTAGAATGCCTACCGCCAGTATCAAATGGGTAGGCCCCCTACTTATATTGGCACAGAGTTGGTGAAATGGGAGAGAATGCAAAAAGACAAGATGGCGGCCATAGAACACTCTCGATTTCACTTTTAAATTCTATTAAGCTAGATGTTTTATTATATTTTTCAACTCAAAGGTAGCGGGGAAATATTAAGACATATATAAAGAATAAATATTGTTTTTTAGATTGTGGATTTAGGCTCTCATTTCATTTCCCCGCTTTTTCGACAGCTTTTATATAGGGGTGGTATTCACCGGTGTACTGCGAGTACAGGGTGAATCCTTTATCTAGTATCCCAATAGCTAGAATAGAGCGTCCCAGGCTTGTGGAAAGCCGTGGTTCGGCACCAAAAACAGCTCATTTAAAACTTACCATAGTTCATCTAAAAATGTACTTATTGAAATGAAAAGTATATGGAAAAAAAGCTTATGACCTGTTCTTTGTGGATATGTTTTTTTATTATTTGTGTCACTGGACAGATTTGTAGTGAAATGGATATATTTGAGAGCTGAATTTGTGCATTTCATATCCTTTGGCCACATCTCCAGATCATCAAGAATTGTTGACGCAGCATTGAATTAAAGCTATGCAAGACCCCATCGCTTCCAGATGTTCAAAATTACATGGAAACGATAGAGGAGGTTCTTAGCCACATTTTAGTTTAAAAAATCAATGAGAACTTTGAACAGAATTATCATTAAAAAATGTTTCAATATGATGCCCAAAAGGGCTCATAATTCTCAATATATATTGTTTTATATTGTTAGAAAGCTAATTTTGTGCTCCTTTTAAATCATAAAGTTATTTTTTTCTATTCTGCATAAAGTAATGCGGAAGACTATCTTCGAGCCAGTGACAGTTTCTACAATCCACCACATCTGAAGAACTGTCTCGATTTTTATTAATTAAGAGCGGCCCTAACAGGTCCAAGGCCTATTATAGCTGTATCCTATTGATTGATTGATTGATTGAAGAGTAAATACATGCAGGCTCTACTAAATAACTGATGTTGACAGTGACTGACGCTCGCTTGCTCTTTTCAATTTTAACACTATTTATATGAAGTCACGCTCCCAAATAACAGAATTTGTTCTTAGCAGTGAGTAGTTATGATCATAGGTAAAATAATTTGATCTAAAGCAGTGGAATATGCATTGACTTTGTGCTTTTTGTTGTTCGTTTTTGTTTGATTAATGTTTGCTCGCATGTGTTGACCGCGGTGACAGTGTGTGTAGTGGGGTGTAGGGGGTATAGGTGTGTGGTAGGGTGTGTGGTATGGGTTTAGGGCTGTGGTGGGGGTGTAGGTGTGTGGTGGAGTTTCAGGGATGCTAAAAATTGTGAGGTGCCGCTCTGCAAGACACCCCTACACCTCCACCACAAACCTCCTACAGCCCCCACAACTGCTTGCTGGCTCATTTTCTTCGATTTTTAGCACTCTCTCATTAGTAAGTCACACTCCTAAATAACATAATTCAAAACTAGACACAGAGAATACTTTTTTTGGCTAATACATTTATTAATCAGGCTTAATACATTTTTACAGGAGCCTTTTTCTTGGCTAACTCTAGATATGAGTTTAGTAGCTTTTGTTTCTCTATGCTAGCTGACCAGGTAGTACAACCCAGAACGAATGCTGGGGTGCCCTTATGCACATGGAAGTGGCGGCAGTACCTTTTCCATGCATCCACCGGACAGAATGTAGAATTGGGTACCCGAGGTAGTTCAATGTGGAAGATGTTCTCTGGTCTGCGTGTGGTTTTGGTTCTTCTGATCGTCACTGTCAAATGTGTCGCATGTGCCTTGATGTCACTCCCGAGCAGCGTATGACTGCCATCGCCCAACATCCTGGAATAAAATAAATTGGACTGTCTTACCAAACATGTATAGCCTATCAATAAAGCAGCAATCAACACCAGACCATATTTACCCATTTTTCTGAATTTTAATATAATTAATTTAATATGGTTAATTCTTAGTGGATACGCTCTATTAACAGTATTATCTTTTAATTTAAATATACCACTTTTTAGTACTGACAACACATAACAGTCAAATGCATCACATTTCCCCCTTAACAGTCTTACCCATATTCTTGCCCCACTCATATAATTTTTAATTGCTCCTTCTGTCTTTAATTTATCGTTTAAATACAAAGCATATATCATTACCATTTTAAGTTTGGGTTTTTTAGGGTTATCTTTTTGTTTTTACAAAACTTCAAATATTCCCCGAAATGTACCCTCTTATTTTTCCATGTTCCCTCCAAGAGTCCCACCTTTAAATATACACTTAGCTTATTAACCAACGCGATAGTGTAAGCTGTGAGTTGATAAAGGCAAACAAATAAATTAGCAATGAGCAAGCTTACAGGTAAAAATCAAAAATATTATTATCATGAGAAACATTTATTTTGGATAACAAATGGTCCTGACATAATTTGTCTGTTAATAATTTTGCTTTAGGCTAAAAAACTACCTACTAAGGGCGTCCGCTAATTCTAGATCTTTTCCAGCCTTTTGACTTACCTGTACCTCACAGCATTTTTGTGCTGCAAATCTCCAGATTTTTCTGGCACAGGCACACAAGACTGGATCCTTTCCAGCACCAGAGGAAGCTTCATTATCAGTATTGATAATAATGATAAAATCTTCAGGTTTATTAGGGTATAACGGGTACCAGTTTTATTGCTTCTAGTTGTGTGATATGAAAATTGTTATTTAAAAACTCATTGGTGTACAGTTCTGAAAAATAATGTGAACCACTGAATGCCCCACCTCCTAACAATGAATTTCTTTTGGGGGGTAAAGTATTTATTCATCTGAATATTACCTTTGTCAGCACTGGAGCACTGGTCTTCCCGCCATCTTACTATTGGAATTGACAATCTAAATAATCTAAGTTTGATCAGTGCTGTATTAGTCACACCACCGATCCTGTAGAATTAAGGGAGTGGCTCCTGCTATATAATGTACAGCACCAGTCACTGTAGTTCATGCAAAAATAGGGAGCAGCACCGAGTAGAAAGTGTATACTCAGGGCAACTCAAACAATCGTTGTGGGTTACATTTTTTCTCTAATAAAACAAGCTTAGTTTATAGTTAACAAGACATTTTGTCTGTCTTATATAATGTTCAATGTGTTTAAACAGATTGATAGTTGTGTAGGATGTTCGGTGTGTTGATGGTTTGTTCATGATGGTTAAGGGTGGTGGCAGGGGAGGGGGGGCCAATTGGGGTGGGTGGTGGGGGGAAAACCCACAGGAGAGCATGATGAATCACATTCAATCACCCACTTTTTTATTGGGAAAGGTCTTAATAAAACTAGCCCATTACTCCCTTCTGCACAACGTAACAACCAAGCTACATCCCTTACTAAACCTTCTGTAACTAGCACCTTTCCTGTAAATGGGGTATTTCTAAAAAAGGCTAATATTCCATTTTGAAAAATTCTTGAGTGAACTACACATTTAGAAATGAATTGTAACCTCCCTACTAACCATTGTACATTTTTTATTGTTACCTTACTACCAATTTCCCACTCATTACACTCCACCAACATTTCCTTTGGGATCCTAACTATCATATCTTCTGAATTAATTTCATAACCTAACCAAATCATCTTTTTTGCAGGTGGGGTGCATTTTTTAATTGACAAATCTAAACTTAACTCTTTTGTTAAACTATTAATGTAGTCATATGCTTGCTGTGCCTTCTCTAATGTGCTTTCTACTCCTACAAAATCATCTAAATAGCATAATGTGGAAAACCCCTTTTTTGTCATTAAATGCACTACATCTGACATTGTTCTGGCACAAGCTATACTGGACGTCCTACATCCAAATGGGGGTGCTGTGTCAAAATAATATTTCCCCTCCAGTTTAATTCCGAATAACGGCACACTCAGAGGGCAGGTTCTTAATTGCCTGTACGCTCTTGTCAGGTCTATAGACCATATCAAACTTTGTAACCTCTTTTGCTAATAACATTATTGTTGGTAAGTTATATGTAAACCTTTTCCCTTGATAAAAACCCTTAACTATGCCTGCATTAACCCCCTTCCCTTTAGGATAACTAAGATCTACTATAATTCTATGTTCATCAGTATTTTTCTTTAGGGCGGTCATAATTGGGCTAACTTGTGCCCAAGGAGTAAAAGGTGGTTGATTAAATGGTCCCAGTATCGCCCCATGGACCAATTCCGTGGTCACATATCTGTTAATCCAAAATATATCTTTCTCATCACATGTATGATTTGTCTCAGGTTCAAAATTCCCAGATCGCCATCCAAATTCTAAACATTTGATCAAATCTATATTTTTATAATTGACTAAATATTAATTCCATTTTGTTATATTTAACCCTGAGGCCACAGGTATTTTGGCTTTCAAGTAATTAGGCAGCCCAGTGGTATTTACTGTTTTATACATTTCTGATTAAGTAATGTCCATATTACACCCCTTTTTTATCTCAGTAATCTATTTCTATACTGTACTGGGGTTTTCTCACAAAAATCTATCATATCAATGCAATTAATATCTAGTAAATCTAAGTCAATATCTACATCATTTTCTAATGGTATAACATCAACATTGTTAATTTTTTGCATAGGTTCAACACTATGTAAAATTAAAATTCTTTTAATATTAGAAATTCTGGTGAGTTCAACGCTAGAACCAGGCACCGAGCCAGTGGCAGGACCAGGGTTAAATGTTTTGATTTTAATGTCTGTAATACACAAGCAATTGGTAGGAGAGAAGCTACAGTCTCTACTGGTAGTACAGCTACCAGAAAAGTCATGACAGTTAATGTCAGTATTGAGTGGAGCGACTAAGGCATTGTTGATAGTGGTCACCATGGCAACCACGTCTACGGTACTCAGTTGTCCTGGTGACCTCAGTGAGAGGTGTTTGCTGTAAATCACCCGTTAATTTTACAGTTATCTGCCTCATCCTTTTGCTTTCGCCCCCAGTAATATTATCAATCCTTCTAATTTTATTATTGTGCCATTTATTATTATTAAACTGATTACCAAAATTGTCATTAATTCCCCTACAGCCCCCTATATTTCATTATTTGAACCCGTGGCGCCATCTGGTTTTGACGGTTCCAACTTACAGTACTTTCTCAAAATTCTTTAAAAAATCCTCTAGAAAAAACCATTGGGGGGCCTGAGCGGGATAAATGATTAATACCACAATCAGACACAGTATGCAGCATTAATATTCTCACTGACCTCGTCACAGCACTTGGCGACTGGGACCGATGGCAACCGATGTGGTTCAGCAGACGTGTTGATACTGCCATCTTGCAGAAGTCGCTTGCAACTCTGAACTCTGACCAACGCTATACACGCTGTACTTGAGTTGAAATCAGTCCCATGCCAACTGCTCACTGAAAATGCTTCACACATTGATCAGTACCACCATTTGCTTCCTTGGATTTCACTTTCGATTTACCCTCCATCTCTTTATGATAATGTTTCTTCTTTAATTTAAATGCACACCAAGCACAAATATGCACGTAACAGTCACTAGCTTCACCATGGCTACTGTAGAATCCACAATGCTTACCGCAGTTCCAAATGGTACAGGGACTACTGTCTGTTTCTCTATTAAATTCTGAGGATCCATATTCCTTACTACTCTTCCCCCCAGCTTTTGATCATTTTTGCCTCTAAACCACAAACATCCCTCATTCTCCCATCTATCTGGCAGTCTTTTGTCGCCTATCATGTTAAATATTTTTTCTGAATAATTTAAACATGTTTCCCACGTATACGATTGTGCCATTTCCAAAATTGTATCGACGTGCTCATCAATCTTCTCTACCCAACTTCACCATTCGCCTAATAGCAGCCAAATACTCAAACCATTTAGAATCCCCCAATGCTACTTTACCTTTCTTTTCATCTCTAATTACGTACTTATGGGGAAGTAATTTAATTTTACCTGACAGTCTAGGGTTTTTCCCAACTATACAAATTAAATCCTTAATCATGCCATTGTCTGATTCGGATCCATCTTCAAAGGGTTTGATGTCTAACTGCTGCTTAGTTGCACTTCTCTTACTGCCACGAGATGATTCGGCAGAAGTGTCAACACACGATACTGTACTCTCACTAAGCTTTTCAGAAATCAACCCTTTTCCTACTGGAGACCCATTCACTTCCCCACAACCAATACACGAGGGGGCCGGATTAATTGACTTTCGTTTAGTATGCATAGCCGTTGTGCTTGCATTCACTGTGATGTCATCATGGTTTACTTCTGGCCCGCTCGACTCACCGCACAACAATGGCGATGACCCAGTTCTGGAATTTTCAAGAGAATTCGATCGCACTAATATTTGTGCAGTTGCCACAGTTAATTTCTGATCAAGGAGACAGGAAATATCCTCCAGAGTCGCTCCCTGACCAGAAGTTTGAACAGTTGTTATGGGTGTAGAAGCTAAATCACAAATACAAACGCGACCAGATGATGCTGCAGAGCTCGGACATGATTCCTTCCGTCGATGTTCCGTTCTGCTTCTTCTTTCGTCAACGGACTCTAGCAGCGCCCTGGAGTAATGCCCTCCATCGGTTCTCGACTTGGATGACCTCGGCATTGTCTTGTTCTTTGATCAAATCTTACGATTGACGATATTGCAGCTCTCAGGCCTGTACTGATCGAGTGTCAGGTAAGGAATGGCCTAGCTTTCAAATCTACTACCGGAAGTTAACTTTGACCAAGATTACGGAATGCTACACTACACGGTATCTATGGTATGCATCACTAAGGAGCCCGTAGTCAGGGTTTTGAATTATGCATGTTACCGGCAACATGTACAATTTGATTTTAGCAGTGAATAGTCATGCTCCTAAATAACAGCATTTGATCTAAAGCAGTGAAAAATCCATTGTGCTTTTGGTTTTATTATGCTTGCTCGCTACATGTGTTTACTGCTGGCTCTAGAGCATAGCTGATGTTGACAGTGACTGACACTCACTTGCTCTTTTCAATTTTAACACTTTAACAAAATTTAATCACGCTCCTTAAATAACTGAATCTGATCTTAGTGAGTAGTCAGGCACCTAAATAACATTTATTTGATCTGAAACAGTGGAATATTCATTGACATTGTGCTTTTCGTTTGTCGTTTATGTTTTATTAAGGATTGCTCGCACATGCTTACCAAAGTGACAGTGCTCGCTGGCTAATTTGGTTAAATTTTAGCGCCCTCTTAAAATTGATTGGTCCGATCGATACAGTAACGATGATGGTAAAAATCCCTCAAGATAAATTAGAAGAGATCATTCAGGTATGCATTGATTGGAAGTCTAGAGCCGTGTTCACACACGGGCGTTAAGTCGCCTCAACTAGTTCGCCTTGTCTAGTTCGGCTCACATTCGCCGTGTGGACGCGACGCTAAGGCGGATTAGGGCTGATTCGCCTCAACTAATTCGCTTCAAGTAAACCGCGTCACGAGGTAGGTTATATGAAGCGATCTAACTTAAGTCGGCCCATATTGCCTGTGTGGACAGTAGCGGTTTAGATGAGGCGGATTAAGGACGTCACAGTCGAGACCTGAGTTTGTTGACTTTCCGGTAAATTTGCTCTATGAAACTGCTAGCTGTGCACAGATATTTTTTTCATCATTTATTTTTAAGGTTTCACTGCCCAGCAGAAGTTTTGACCATTCCAAAACAATACGATTCAGTCGAAACAGATCTAGGTCGAACCCACACTCTCTCGTGCCGACATCGACTAACCGAAACTGGCGCTGGTTAGTATGGACTTGCTCATGCGCAGATATCGATTTCCTGCTAAAAGTACTCCATGTGTGGACACAACACTAGTTCGCCTCATCTAGTTCGCCTTATCTAGTTCGGCCTAAACTTGCAGGTGTGAACACGGCTTAAGACAACAGCCTCACGTAATGCAGTAAACTGGCCGCAAGGTTCATGAATAGGGTATTGACGGCATTAAGGGATTCTACGTTTGTCGGTCAACATAGCTTCAATCTTGATCTTTTGGAAGATCTTCTTTGGTTTGAGTCATTTGCCAGCACCTTTAATATTCTAGTCCTTCTTCCCTCTGCTCCTAGAGCTACTTGCTTCATAGAGTGTGACTCTGCCCTCCATGCAGGTGGGGCGTACTCGGCATCTGCATTCTATGCGCAGGAATATCCTGCCGAATGGTGCGATAAACATGTCACGATTGCTCATCTTGAGGCAATTAATCTAGTTCATGCGCCAGGGCCTCTCCTTCCCCCAACCCCGCATCAGTTCAAGATAATAGTTAACACTGATAATGCAGCCTCTCAGCAAGTACTCGATTCTGGTAGGGGAAAGACAAGATACTGTGTGCATGCGCTCGCTTTATCTGGCGGCTCATAGCAACTGAAAGCTTTGAAGTAGAGATTATACATAAGTCTGGTGTAGATTTGATACTGGCGGATGCCTTAAGCAGATCGCACTCTGATGAGACCATGAAACGTAGAGCAGATGAGATGTGTATCCAATTAGATCTCTCTGAAGTAACATTCGCGCTTGATGTACTCGATTGTGAACTGTGATTCCATAAGCCTGGAAGAGAGTACTTCTCTTGCCTTTATCTTCCAGGCTACTCGATGAACCATCATCACCGGCTCCTAGGGCTCTACACGAGTGGTCTAGCGATGAGAACCTGGCAGAACAAGGCCTCCCATCTGCACACATATCTGCTCTTCTTCTGACGACAAGGTGTGGCCTCCAGTAGGCCTTCAATATATGACCTTCTCTCTCTACTTATGCATCTCGCTTCCAACCTTGTCGCTCCAGGCTCCGTACTTAATTATTTTAGCTCAATTAAGCTGTGGGTTGCTGCATCGGGTGATCCGTCAGCGTTCCAGGCTCAAGAAGTAGTGGTAATGAAATGTGCCGTAATTAAGTACTCCATTCATGTTCCCCGACAAGCTCCTCCGCTTTTACCTGCTGATCTGAAGTTGATAATACGTTATCTAGCTGCCCTATGCCCCCGGCCGGTAGTAGTCATACTTACCCTGCTGCTAGGCTTCCTTACCCTACTTAGACAGAGTAATCTCGTCTCGTCCGCCACTGGCCCTCCTACCCACACCATTAAGTTCTGTGACTGTACCTGCTCTCCTGTAGAGCTTGTGCTCTCTGTCTCATCCTCAAAAACCCGTGCTAGATCTGCTGGCCCAGTCATATATCGGATCTATGGTATTCCCCGTTTCTCCTGTTGCCCTGTCTCCACCTGGTACATGTACACTGCTAGAATGGCTCCACATCCTGATGGCCCTGCTCTTCTCCTTCCATCCACTAGACCTCTCAATTCAATATATCTGACCAAGGTGCTACGACTGCAGCTGCTCTCCGATGAGACTCACTCTACACGCTCCACAGCCTGCGCCGAGGTGTGGCCCAGGCCTGCCAGGATGCCGGCCTGTCACTTCCTCGGATAATGATCGCCGGCCCCTGGAAGTCACTCGCGGTCCGCTCATACCTAGCACCCTTTGAGGTCACGGAAGGCCCCTCAGTGCTCGCGAGGGTGAAGGGTGAGCACGATGGGTCTACATGTCACCTGCTCTGATCTGCTCTCCACCTGCTCACCGACCTGCATGCCTACCTGGTCCCTGTCGACCGCTTGATCATGCCATCTCATACGAGAACTGGGTCATTGTCACCCGCTTGCCTGGCCCACCTGTGGGTTGGATTCTTTTTTAATAAATCTTTAAATTTCTCTCCTTGTTCCTGTTACTTTCTGACTGAGTGAAGTGAATTGCGCATGTTGGCGAGGCTAACATGGATAATTTGCGTACGAGGTCAGGTTTCCTCCTTTACTGTTTCTCCTTCTCTACATTACCGCTCACTTGCTTCCTTGGCACCGACCTGTGCACCTTGCCTTTTCCCACCCACTCTCCCTCTAACATGGGGGAGGGGGGGGGGGGGTGAGCGCTGATGGGTCTACATGTCACCTGCTCTGATCTGCTCTCCACCTGCTCACTGACCTGGATGCCTACCTGGTCCCTGTCGACCACTTGATCATTCCATCTCATACGAGAACTGGGTCACTGTCACCCGCTTGCCTGGCCCACCTGTGGGTTTGATTCTTTTTTAATAAATCTTTAAATTTCTCTCCTTGTTCCTGTTACTTTCTGACCGAGTGAACTGAATTATTAATCGAGTGATGATTAAAATAGCAAATAATATGAATAAGCAATGCTTAGGACCGAGACCTGCTTGGAAAATTATTTATTAATTTATTATTATGCAATTCAACACAAGTATATTATTTACCAATCGCTGTCGTCCACCCTGTTTGCTGCGGACAGCACAGTTCCGCAGAAACAGCTGTTTCCGGTTGTTGGATTCTGGTGAATTCATTTTCCACCTCTATGACTAGTATGAGTATGTGTATTGTTTATGTATATACGCGTGTTAGTCCTTAGCCTCCCCCATGTGTGTGTGTGTGGGGGGGGGGGGTCGATATTAAGGGAAATACACACTCCCCTCCACAAGCTAGTCTCTAACAGCAGGATTCCCTAACCACACATGTCAATTAACTGTTCCCTTACCTGCCTGCATGGTACTTGCCTAATTTCTATGGGACCTGAGGGTAGGGTAGGAGGTGGGGAAAGATGGACATGGTGATCTAAGTGATGGACGTTTCTTCCAGAGTTCTTCCAATATCCCCTGATTTATGATCGAAATAACATTGACATAGTGGTAATTATTTAACTAGTGTGTCTTAAGTAGATTTAGATTATGAATTAATTAGGCTTAGAGGAAAATGTACCTAGGTTTTATACTTAGATGGGTTGAGACTCTTCTAGATAAGTCCAGACCTGCCACATTCTTTGGATAGCAATCTGTATTTTCCTCCTGAAATCCTGTATGAATCTGTATCACATAATAATTCATATACATATGTCCCACATACCATAAAAACATGTGAAACCAATTACATAATTTTATTACTCAAACATTATATACAACAAACTACATTATATTCACATACAACATTCACCAATGTGGCTGAACATTAGCTGCAGTTAGGCAATAACAATAAACAATTGTTCCATTATAATGTACTGTTGTGGAATGCATACAAGGGAATAATGTGGTTACACATTTTTTTCCACTTAAATTTAACTAAAACTCTGTACCCCAGTATCAAAATGGAGTACAGTCGTATCACTAAAAATAACACCAAAATCCGTATCGGATACCGGTAATCCGTATTGGATACGGGTAATCCGTATCATGTGGCAGGTCTGTTTTAAAGTCATATAAGTTCATATGGTTCTGGCGTTGAATTTGAAAGTTTGGGCTCAGTATTGTGAAAATGTTATATACTTAGATTTAAACCCATTTAAAAATTCATTTAGTTTTAAAATGTTCGGATTGAGCCAGTTTTTACTTAGTGCTGTGAGCTATAGTAGCTATGGCTCTGTATCTGCAGGTAATTATTTACTTAAGGCAGGCATGGGGGTGGGGGGTTACCAGTCGCTCACCGTTAATAGGGTATGGCAAGGACAGGTTTGTTCAGTACCAGGGCCGTGTTCAAGGTATGCCTCAGAGCCGCCTTGTAGAAATTCCTGATGTCACGTTAGTCTGAACGACTTGAGCTGTCTGGTGCCTTGAAAATGGCGGCCTCCATAGGGGGAACCCATTTGCAATTGAAAAGAACAGGGAGAGTTCAGAAAGGGATTCTCCACAACAAAAACTATATCCAATCTAACAAATGACATACTGAGAGGTATGACTGAAGGTGAACATACAACTGCCACATTCATAGATTTTAGCAAGGCATTCGATACAGTGAATTATGACCTACTGATAAAAAAGCTAGAAAGAGTAGGAATAAGAGGAAGAACACTAGACTGGATAAGGAATTACATCAGTGAGAAGTCAGAGAACAAAAGTAAATGGCAAAACATCAGAAAGTATACAGGTAACCTGTGGAGTCCCTCAAGGTTCAGTATTAGGCCCACTCTTCTTCATCATCTACATCAATGATCTGGAGAAGTCCTTAGAGGGAATCAAATTCCAACTATATGCTGATGGCACCGTGATATACACAACAAGCAATAGCAGAAAAGAGAACAGAGGTAAGCTAAATGAGAAACTAGTAGCTTTAGATAATTGGTGTAACTTCAACAAGATTTCCATAAATCACAAGAAGTCGAAGGTCCTAGTGTTTGGCAGTGGGAAAATCAACTATGGCAATGAGGAGCCAATAATTTTGGGAGGAAAAGTTCTTGATTATCAGACCAACTACAGATATCTAGGGATGAATCTTGATAGGAAACTAAACTACAACGATAACATAAAAGAAGTTATCAAGAAGGCAAACCACAAAATCTGGATATTAGCGAATACCAGAAAATACCTAACTACAAATATGGCCATTAAAATCTATAAAGGTATGTATGATACTACCATGCTTCAAGTATGGTGATGTAATATATATGGGGGGTAACACAAATATGTTGGATAAACTACAAAGACTACAAAAAAGAACATAGACACCCAACTGATGATCTCCATAGGAAAGCAAGAGTCAACACACTAAACGACAGGCGAAAAGCACGTCTCAAAATAGCAGCATTCAGGGGGACAAGGAAGCTTTGGAGGGTGCAGGTAACAAAAAAGGCAACAAGAGGTAGTGATTGCCCCAGACTGATAATAAACAGAGCCAAAAACAGATCATATGAGAAGAGTTCTGAGTACATGAAAGCAAGGGAATGGAATACACAGGGAGTAGAAGAAAGAAGTACATGGACAATAGAAACATATAAAACATTAATCAAAAGAGAGCTAAATGCACTGCAAAAAAAGAAAGATAGAAAAATACATAAATAGAAAATACACTGATAATTCAAGCAAAGTTTTAGATGGTAGGTATGATACATACAAAAGGTAAACTTTAAACTTAAGATCAAAACCTAATGACCACTAACATAACTAGGTGAAGACATTCAGAGAAATTAACTATTGGTAACCAAACAATTATCCGATTGTAGAATGAAAAAACTCAGAGGTTTAGGGGATGTGGGAGAATGCTTACAAACAGAGAAAGAATGCATGCAGTAGTTAGCTACACAACAACTGAAAGTGATAAAAAGAAGGGGAGTCACAAGACTATTACTGTCTAGCGACGAAAACAAGTCATTAGACTTAACCGTTATGGGAAGCATAAATACACCCATCACCAAAAGAAAAACCACAAAAAAAAGAACAGCTCTGATTGGCTGAAACCAATGAATCCGGCACCTATTTTCGAGGCGCTTTTTGCCTCCTACCTGAAAAGCTAGACGTCTCTGAGGCGTCTCAGAGGCGTACCATGAACCCAAATAAGCCAAAAAGACGTCACAGAGCCACTCGGAGGCATACCCTGAACGGGGGCCAGGATAATGTAACTGAGTGAGATATCGTTGTATGGTGCCAATGGTATGGTCTCCCATGCAATGGGGTAGCATTATAAAGTCGCCATAAGTACACAACTGACATGACGTTGCTCAGACGTAAAACCATAACAAGCAAAATAACACAGTTTAATTTGTACGTTTTTGAATCTGCTCATTTAGTCACAGCTTGTTTCGTGTTGTTGCTGAAAGTATATAGCCTAACTTATTTCTGCCCCTGCATGTCTTTACTTTTTTCTCAACAGTAGGCATACTCATGTTTACAATTACTTTTCTTTTTCGAATTTCTAGCAGAGACTAAATCGAGCCTAGTGAGACACCGAAAAAGAGCGATTGCTAAGAGATGATGTACTGTCATGGCCAATGCAAAGGTGGTACCGCTGAGTAATACCACTGATTCTGAAAGACAGATGTGTAAGTTTTTCTTTTCCATTCTACAAGTAGTCAACTATCCATTTCAGCAATGATACCTGTTTCTGATTAACCTATTACCTAGTAGATTCCCTACGACTACTACTACGACTAGTGTAAATACGATCATGTAGATGAGCAGTGGAAAGATGCTATAGAGGGTTCATGTGGGTCATTGAAACTCTGGAAAGTTGTAGGATTTGATAATTCAGGATTTTAGGCCTGGAATGTCCTGGTATTTGTCTAATGATCCTGGAAAATGGCAAATTCTGACTATAATTTGTTAAAGCCTATATTCGCCAATGTGCTCAAACTTTAAGAAGTGATGTTTTATATTTAAAATTATTTTGTGGGTTTGTTTATTCTTCCTCTTCATTTTTATATTAAAGCTATAATGTTCATTGTTTTTTTTAATGCTTATTTGCACTTAACATCTTACACAGTGAATTGATTATGAAAACGGCCATGTTTCTGGATACTTAATTTAATAAATGTCTTTAAAATTTCATGGAATTTTACAGTGAAAGGTCTTGGAATTTGATATGTAAAAATGGGTATGAACCCTGCTATACCCGTATTCCACAAACATCTTGCCCATAATGACGCCAGCCAATGTTTTCCAAAATGGTGAGAGTAATGCTGCATTCATACGGTCCTTGTGAATATGGTGAACTTCCCACTTACTGCTGGTGAACATGACCATGTAAACTGAGAGCGTTCATTTGGCAATTCGCGGTAAACACATTTCATGCTGGGTGATAATAGAGGCATTGTCAAATCTTCATACAGAAAAGGTGAAATATCTCAAAAACCACACCACCTAGAAACAAATCGCTTGGTACACATATAGAAAACTTCTTTACCAAAAAGATTATATCAAATTTATAAGGTTAGGGTTCTTGATTTCTATTAATTTTGAATAAAACTAATGTTTTGCACCGCGTGTATGGCGGACGGCGGAAACTGCGACACTGCCATTTCTTGACAAGTGGTGAGTAGCGAGCCGCTTAAAAAAATCTCCAGTTCACAGGTGGTGTTCACCAGTTGTGAAGTGACTTGAACGCAATTCACAGGTTGTGAAATGGGAAACACCATATTCACCAGTTCATATGAACGCAGCATTAATAGACCAAGGGACCGCGTCTGTGTCTGTGTCTACTGGTCCCCGAGGAGGGACTGGAGCTGGGACTTGGGTCGCATTCAGGGTATGCCTCAGAGTCGACTCTGAGACGTCTCCGCGACGTTTTCCCCCAATGTGCGTTCAAAATGTGCCTCGGAGTTGACTCCGAGATGTCACACTTTTTGAGTAGGAGGCGAAAACGAACAGTCTGTTGCACATTCACACCAAGCAGCAGGGAAGTGCACATTATGGAGGCCACCATTTTCGAGGCACCCAACTGCTAAAACGTCGTTCAGAGTAGCGCAGCATTTGGAAGGCCTACGAGGCGTGCAGTTATACACAGCCCTGGTGTGTTTGCGCAACAGAAAGTGGGTAGGTTTCCTCTCTCATCGTTCACTCTAGGCCTTACAATTTAAAATCACTTTGATCCCATACACATATTGTTCCTCATGATCAAACTTTGTAGGGCCCTTGTTTTAGATTTGCTTCTGAATTGAATTGCAGTGACATTGTCCTAGCAAATATTCTGCATTGGCGCATAATTTTCCAATTGTGGTTAATTCAGCGGCAAAGCCGGTGCTGCCCCCTGGGTGCTACTTCGCACACCCAGAGGGACGCCTTTGTCCCGCCACTCGGTCACTCGACCCGGTTCCTCCAACCTGTAACCGTTGTTTTGCTTGAGCACCTTCAATCCAGGATTAGAGCCCGTCTTCGGGCCGATCACAAAGATGTAACTACAGCACTATGGGAGGAATGTACAAGGTTTCAAACCTGGATCCTGCCTTAAAAGTGTTGGGGCACAGCAAACCCCATACACAACGTAAACTCCAAGCACAATGGGGACATTTAATCAGGGATGAAAGATCTCCGTGATTTCGCGGATTTCCGGGATTTTTCCTGTAGCTATAAGTGTATACTAATATGGTGCGCCCTTCCTGATATGACCTTAGATGTTGCCAGGATATAGAACTCCAACCAACCAATTATTTCACGCTGCATCACCATCAGCGTATACTAATATGTAGTGCAAATGCCGCAGCACTGGCAGCGTATACTACTAATGCCTTCAACAGGGTCAGCATATACTACTAATACATGCTTCAAACGGCGCAGCACTAGCAGCGTATACCAATATGTATGAAATCTGACTTCCGGGAGTTTTCAGGGATTCCCTGACAATGCTAAGCCTATGGGAGAATATCAGCATTTCCGCTTTTTTTCCCGGAGACCACTTTCATCCCTGTTTAATAGTGACTGTGCATTTAACAACACGTGTGTTGCTAGCGACCAGTCCGGTGTGGCGTGCTCGGCCGTGGGCCGTGCTCGGCCGTGTGGTTGGACTCAGGCTCAAGGCATTGTCAATGGTCGTGAGTAATCTTCATACAGAAAATACAGAACAAGTGAAATATCTCTAAAACCCCACCACCTATTAACAAATCGCTTGGTACACATATAGAAAACATCTTCACCAAAAAGATTATATTAAATTTATACGGTTAGGGTTCTTGATTTCTATTAATTTTGATTAAAACTAATGTTTTGCACTGCATGTACCGTCAAACTCAGGGCATTGTCAATGGTTGTGAGCAATCTTCATACAGAAAATCAGGGAAAAGTGAAATATCTCTAAAACCACACCACCTAGAAACAAATCGCTTGGTACACATATAGAAAACATCTTTACCAAAAACATTATATTAAATTTATAAGGTTAGTGACTCACGGCCGTTGATGGTGCCTTGGGTTTGGGTCTGTGCACATGGCTGGGTGCGGTACACGCCTGAGCACACCACACCGGCATGCACCGAGGTGATGCCGCCTGCTCCACATAGTGACAGTGTGTTAGTGATACCACCCAAGTGACAGTACATAGTGATACCACCCTTTAGGAGCTTATGTGCGAAGTTGGTTACTTTGGCATCATATTAACAGAATAATTGGCGTTAAACCATTAAAATTTCCGGTACACTAGATTGACAGTCGCCATTGTTTTATTGTGTCGGACCTTGGCTTAGTGGCTCGATTATCGCTATGGTATCTTAGCGTCATTATCCTGTTGAAACCCAAGAATGCTGGAGGATACAAATTCTTGCGTAGATGTGGTCCTTACAAGTTCATCAAACGATTATCTCGCATAGCCGTTACGTTGATGCACTCCTTGCGCGCAGGAGTGGATGAGGAACATCCCATCTTCTGACACTTGAAATTCAAACTGGCAAAGGCAGTGAATACAGATTGCTGTAATCTTGCCACTGTGTGTAATGTCCAACAGTTCCAAAATATGGAGCTCTTGGACGCTGGAAGCAGTGGAGTCTGGTTGTTGTGGTGTTTGTTCTAGCAATCACGCACCGACTAGCTGTATTATCGCCCCATGTGTGCGACAGCTCCGGCAGGAAATAATTCACACGTTGCTTTATGGAGACCTTTAGGAGCTCTTGTGCGAATTTGGCTACTGTGGCGAACATATGAACAGAATTATCGGCGTTAAACCGTTAAAACTTCCGGTACACTAGATTGACAGTTGCCATTGTTTAATGTCGGACCTTGGCTTAGTGGCTCGATTATCGCTATGGCATCATAGCGTCATTATCCTGTTGAAACCCAAGAATGCTGGAGGATGTTTGAAAACTCGCAGTAAGTTATGGAAATAATTCACACGTTGCTTTATAAAGACCTTTAGGAGCTCTTGTGCGAAGGTGGCTACTGTGGCGAACATATTAACAGAATTATCGGCGTGAAACCGTTGAATTATCCGGTACGCTAGATATGACAGTCACCATTGTTTCCTGCTGTCGGCCTTCCCGGCTCGATTATCGCTATTGTATTTTAGCGCCGTTATCCTGTGAAAACCCAAGAATCCTGCAGGATACAATTTTTGTGTAGATCTGGTTCCTACTTGCATCAAACGGGGAACTTGTAACAGAATGATAGTGTTAAGCCGCTGAACTCTCCGCTACGCTAGATTTGACAGTCGCCATTGTTTTATTGTTGTCGGACCCTACCGGCTCGATTCTCGCTATTGTATTTAGCGTCATTATCGTGTTGAAAGCCAAGAATGTTGGAGGATACAAATTCTCGGGAGATTTGGCTCTTACAAGTTCATCAAACGAATAATGTGTTTACTGTCGTGTTAAAACCCAAGATTGCTGGGGGATACAAAGTCTTGTGTAGATTCGTTCCTACAAGTTCATCAAACGAATAATCTGTGTGTTTAGTGGCATCTTTCGAATTAAACAAGTATATTTTATGAATTGGACATGCATGAGTTACGGAGCTGTTGACAGCCATATCATGTTCAAACCACCGGCTCTCACCTGATCGTAGTGACAGTGCGTTAGTGATACCACCCGAGGCACCCACAGTACGACAGAAAGTCTGTAAATACTTTTGACCTGAATTGTTGTCAAAAGTGACAGGGCTTGACTTAATCTAAGAGCCTACATTGCCGTCGCCCTTGTTGGACATGAGGGTGAATCTTCTCGCTAGGATGCACCCCATCTCCGGTGCTGATGGCATCATCATGACACCACCCGAGGCAGCTACACCACACGGGAGGACTATGGGGATTCAAACCTGACCCCCTGGATCTGACACACATCTCGCTCCCTACTGTTTGGCCGAGCGACCTGGAACCTGTGCGAATGTCATGAAAACGGTTTAATGTGCACATTGTTGCTGCGGAGGTGTGGGCAGCCCCGGGCCGGCCGTGCGCCTCTGGTGCCTTGGGCGACCCCTCCCACGCCATCCTCAATTGACGTTGATATCGCATCAGAGCAACATCACCCACGTCAACCACATCAAACATGCCAGTGACCATACTATTGTCAACACTCACCCAGGCCATCAATGCGTGATGTAACAGTCACGTCGCCCCAGTCGTGCACATATACTGCAACATCCGCGATGTCACCACGACGAAGTCGTCATCCACGGCATCACCCATGTCCAAGACGTCACCCGTGTCCATTAGGCCACCCACATCACTCTCAGCAGTGATGTCACCCACGTCCACAAGATCACCCACGTCACCCAAGCCAAAAAACGACGCCAACGACATCACCCATGTCCATGATGCCACCCGCATCACTCTCGTCGGTGATGTCACCCACGTTCAAAAGGTCACCCATGTCACCCACGTCACCCAAGCCAAAATGACGCCGACGGCATCACCCATGTCCATGATGCCGCCCGCATCACTCTCGTCGGTGATATCACCCACGTTCCAAAGGTCACCCACATCACCCACCCGCATCGCTCTTGTCGGTGATGTCACCCACGTTCGAGTCGTCACGCGCGTCACTCATGTCCGTGAGGTCACCACTACCACGGTGTAGCCCAAGTCCAAGGCATCACTCATGTCCAAGACATCACCCATGTCCATGGCGCCACCACATCACTCTCAGCAATGATGTCACCCACATCCACAAGGTTACCCACAGCACCCACATCACTCGCGCCCATGACGTTACCCGTGTCCACAGTGTCACCCACGGCCAAGACATCACCCACAGCCATGGCGCCATCCACATCACTCTTGGCAATGTCACCCGCCTCCACAATGTCACCCACGGCACCCACATCACTCGCACCCACGACATTACCCATGTCTACAGTGTCACACACGTCACTCACACCCACGACGTTACCCGTGGCGCCCGCGCCCATGGCGTCAATGACATCGCCCGCAATGCCACCCACATCCGCGGCGTCACCCATGTCAAAGTCACCATGCCCATGGCGCCGCCCAGGTCCATGTCGCCCGGGCACCCATGTCCATGACAACACCCACATCACTCTCGTCGGTGATGTCACCCACCTCGACAATGTCACCCACGTCACTCATGCCCACGGCGTTGCCCATGTCACCCGCGCCCGTGACACCAGCGGCATCGGCCGCAATGCCACCCACATCCACAACGTCACCCACGTCATCACCATCTCCCTGGCGTCACCCGTGCCCATCTCAACCAAGCCAAAACGCCGCCAACAGGGGCCCCCGACATCGTCCACGGCATCAGCCATGTCACAACCGTCACCCACATCGGCCAGGCCAAAGGAACTACCATCCCCTCCGAACACGAGTGAGCAGGAGCCCAGGCAACCCCCGTGTTGTACTGGCGACACCCAGCTCACCGCCGTCACCAGACCGGGCCTGGCGCTGTAGTGCAGGGCCTGGGCTGCCCTGCGGGTGCCCTCAGGCACCCCAGCAGTCATCGCCACTCTGACATCCTACTGACCCTGCAGCAGTTTAGCGCTGCTCAGGGAAGCCCTGGAGGATGTGGCTGTCCCGGGGCTGATTCATACTGCACGATCTCGCAGGGGGTGGTCAGGGCGCGCGCAGCCCGTGAGATGGGCCTCAGGGCACTAATGGCCTCGAAGCTGAGAGTCGGACACGATTCACTCCAATTACCTCCCGGGGTAACCTCGGTCGCCCCCTGAGACCTGGCTTTGTGTTTGGCTCGGCTCGGGGCTCCCCCTCGGTGGCTTCGAACCCGTGACCTGCGCTGCCCTCTGCAGAGATGTAGGAGGTTGCCTGAAGGAATTAACTATCTATGACCTAGAACTACCCTAAAACTGACTAAGATTGTATAACAGTGTTATGTGAATAAAACCTCCATTTCCCAAAACTGACATCGTTCTCCGGCTTTCCTGTCCGAATTGGCGCATAATTTTCCAATTGTGGTTAATTCGGCAGCAAAGCCAGTGCTGCCCCCTGGGTGCTACTGCGCACACTCAGAGGGACGGCTTTGTCCCGCCACTCGGGCACTCGGCCCGGTTCCTCCAACCTGTAACCGTTGTTTGACCACACCCACCCACCCTCTTTTTAAATAGGCTCGGCTCGGGGATCCCCCTCGGTGGCTTCGAACCCGTGACCTGCGCTGCCCTCTGCAGAGATGTAGGAGGTTGCCTGAAGGAATTAACTATCTATGACCTAGAACTACCCTAAAACTGACCAAGATTGTATAACAGTGTTAGGTGAATAAAACCTCCATTTCCCAAAACTGACATTGTTCTCCGGCTTTCCTGTCCGAATTAGATAAAATACTACCTCCTGTATGTATGCATAGCAGTGAGTAGTGCTGTGGTGTGCCTCCCCAACCATAGCACTCAAGTGGGTAAATTTCATAGCATTGTGCCAAACAATGTTTTAATTTAAATAGCAGGTGAGACATCTGCCAGATAAATGACATAAATGCCTGAGAGATAGTCTTTATGCGTAAATGTTCTCATTTTAAAAACTATTAATGAATTAAACACGTGAATGAATAAACTAATATTTTTAATTATATATATCTAAATATATATATATTACTATGATTTTAGCATTTTATTTGTGAAAACTAACATGTCTTTCCCTGATACTGCATTTCGATCATTTTGATTGGGTTTCAGATAGAAAAGACCCACATAGTTCGTCAGTGTTCCATATTAGGCAAGAGTTGGAAGACAGGTCACAATGCGAACTGTTCCAAAGCATGCGGAATGTATTCATTGTCCCAGGTAACCCTTAAGCCAAACCCCCCCAAAACATACTTTTTTTTCTCGGGCATCGCCGTGTCAATTTCCATTCCCACCGAACCCTTTTTTATATTAGTAATTTTGAAGAAAATGTCAGATTAAATCCTACCACACACAGTTTCAATGGCTGCTCTGACAGGTTTGTTGTTTAGGGGGCTTCATGTCCTAGCAATATCTAAGCTCAGTTTTGAAGCTTTACATGACAACTCTCTCAGACTTAATTTCAATTAAAAACAACCGCCACCCCGAAATTATTGAACAAAATAATTTTCATTGCCTGCCCACCCCAAATTTGGATAAAATATGCATGAGAAACAAGTATGTTTTTGTTTGTTTGGCCTTAGCTATAGCTCTATTTGCACTGGATGTCAGCGTTCGCTCTGTTAGTGTTATAGCAGACTGCATTAGTTAGATTTGGCGTCTGGTCAGTTGCTTGATGCAGTTTTCCTCCTGGCAACATCTAAGGTCATATCAGGATAGGTACCGACTTGTGACAGTGGAGACTCATGGTGACTTTATAGTGATGCCCCACTGGGAAATCAGGCCCCCAGCACCATGACCTGATATCCCACTCAGTCACATTATCTTGATACTGAGTCAAACAATCATTGCTCTATCCTATAAATGCCGAGCACCAGCCTAGGAAGCGACAAGTATCACTTTTATAAGTCATTGGTTTGACTCGACCGGGAATTGAACTATGGATACACAACCTTATATAGTTGCATCATAGACGCATGGCTTTAGTAGTAGCCACAGGTCCATTCTCTGTATAGTGGTCCCAACATGAAGGTCAACAGGAAGCCTGACTGTATTCTAATATCCGGCGAAGCTGCTATTCAATTGCCACCAAAGGCACTTTAGTGCCACCTACTTCCGGGCCACAGTGGTCACACGCATGCGCCCCGCCTGCATTTTTCACTCAGAAAGCGTTGTCATGACCTTTCGTTAGCCATTCCTGGGTGATACCCCTGGGTGCATTCATTAAAGTTGCATAGTCCGATGGTTTTAACTTTTTGTCATTTTTCTGAGATAAATATATTAAATTGATCGTTATAATCTCCCTTACTTTAGTTAGAAGTAAGGTATATATTAAAGGGCTAACTTTTGAGATATTTGAAGTGTAAATTAGTTTTGGCAAGCACGCCAAAATTGACACCATAGGCTTCTGCAGTAACAGGTTCTATTAACTTGGCTCAGTATTCCCTTCTATATGGCAAGAAATGCTAACTAAGTACATCAATATCTAAGTTAGATATGTAGACTCAAATCTAGATAATTGTTTTCGTTTTCAAAATTTGATGCTTCATCGGACTATGCAGCTTTAATGTGACATTTAACCTTGCTCTGACGTCTGGGATCCAGTCACTCGCACGCCACGTTGAGGTCTACCTAGATAAAAGATACACTCCTACCAAGATTAGCGGCGAATGGCTACTGTTGCATAGTTGCATAGTTCGATGGTTTTGAGTTTCTGTCACTTTTTGAGATACATATATTAGCGTGATTGTTATAATCTACCCCACTTTAGTTTGAAGTAATATTTATTTTAAATGACTAGCTTTTGAGCTATTTGAAGCGCAAACATGGACAACTAGTTTTGGCATGTATACTAAAACTCTAACAGCATAGGCTTCAGCAGTAGTAGGTTCTATTAAGTGCTGCTTCTATGCAGCAAGAAATACTTAATAAGTGAACAAGTATCTAAGTTAGATATGTAGAATCATATTTAAATAAGCCTTTTGGATTTTAAATGTTGATGCTTTCATCGGACTATGCAGCTTTAAATCTGAGCAGATACTGCTTCAAATAGAAATTAACTGTCAAGGTAGCGGTTCCAATACGCAATATTTAGCTCTATTAGTGTAGAGTTTAGAAATTGGTAGAGAATGCAAAAACACAAGATGGCACTTTGGCAGCCACTGAAAGCTCTCGATTTAAGTTTCAAATCTACACGATTTAATATATTCATCACTCAAAACTAGTGGGTTATGATAAACAAGCATTGGAACCATATATTTTGCATATTTGATTGCAAATTCATGGGGTCATATCCATAACACAGCCTTTTGGCACTTTTACTAATGGGTTGTTCAGCAGTCCTGTCACGGGATCAGGGAGGGACACGGGAGTAACTAAGGTCTACTATACCGTGATGTGCCCATTCAGCCAAATGTAATGTCGTTGCTTTCTCAGAGTCCAGTCATAGTATAATTCAGTTAGGTAACAATAGGTGGCGCCACGGTGCACAGTCGTTTCCTTTGTAGAGCAAAGGTTGGACACACGCCCACCCCACGAATCTCATGACAACCTCACGATTTGATCGCTGGACACAGGTGGTGGTTGTTTGCGTTTTACGTCCTGGCAACATCTAAAGTCATATCAGGACGGGTACCGACTTGTGACAGTGCGCACTGATGGCGACGTTATAGTGCTGCCCCACTGTGAAACCGGCCCACCAGCACCATGATATCCCACTCAGTCACATTATACTTGTCGCTTCCTAGTCAGGCGCTTGACATTATTAGGATAGGTTGGGTCAGTGTCAGGATAATGTGACTGAGTGGGATATCAGGTCATGGTGCCAGTGGCCTGGTCTCCCAATGGGGCAACACTATAAAGTCGTCATGAGTACGCACTGTCACAAGTCAATACCCGTCCTGATTTGACCTGAGATGGAAGCGATAAGTATCAATTTTAAAGTCATTGGTTTGACTCGACTGGGAATCGAACTCCCGACCTTCCACTGTCCCGATTCGGCCACAGCGTCCGGTCTCCTACCAACAAAAAAAACGGGTGGAAATATATAGAGCAGGTGTCAAGAACTTGGACAGACTACAGACGGTGTTTCAGCGCGCTACCCATTGGGCAGCCTCCCAATAAGTATCATTGACACGGGGCGAAATTCCCGACCTGTAGTCTGTTAATTAGCTCGCCAGGCTCGTTGTCAGCACTAGTGTTACTGGATTAGGATCGCAGATTTGTGCCGGTGTGGCAGTAAATCGCAAACCCCTGGAAATTGCATACCCCAGGGTTTGCGATTTACTAGGAAATCACAAACCCCTCCCTGGAAATTGCAACCCCCCACCTGTGTTTTGTAGCATTTATCACCACAAGCATGGCAGCTATAGGCCTATGTTTGATTTTGAACTTGTACCAGATCTGGGAGATAAAATGGATTCAAGGAGGATCAATATGGATTATTTTATTAGTTTTGATGTCATGTTGTCACAGCAAAGGCCTTTTCACTGTTATTGGTCACTCACAAGAAAGATAAGGGACCAGATCAATTTTTGTCAAAGGTACTAAACTACAACATTAAGAAAAGCCAGCACAACTTCTTTAAACACTTTGAACTAACAAATATCCAATTCCTACAAAACTGTCAGTCACTTTGCACATACATAGGCTGCTAAATTTCATACTTTTCAAATGAAGAAAATGAGAACAAGTATCCAGCAATGGTTAGCTATGTGTGAATACCGCCAATCCCCGCGAAGCGGTTCGGCAACGACGATAACGCTAGCTCCATTCCGCTGTGCGGAGCTGCTTTCAGGTCGCCAAAAGGAGGGTTTTCTAACTACAGGGTTTCAGGACATAGAGCACATATTTATCTACATCCTCATTTTTTAATTGTTTCAATTGGATTAATTGATTATTTTAAATGGATTAATTGATTATTTTAAATTCGATGTCTGTCACAGCAAGGGCCATATTCACTGCGCACAAGAAGGAGCAGGTCAATCTTTTGTCAAAGATACTAGACTACATCAATAAGAAAAGCCAGTACAACTATCTGTATCATTAAACATCATTAACATGGGGGGTTTGCGATCTCCAGGGGGGATATGTGATTTCCTAGGAAATCACAACTGGGGGTTTGCGATTTACAGGGTTTGCGATTTCCTGCTACACCGGCCTGTCCTCCCATATGTCACTTCCGAGATACCCGTCCCTAGGTTGGTTGGTTCTTGGAATTTTACGTCCTGGCAACATCTAAGGTCATATCAGGATGGGTACCGACTTGTGACAGTACACACTCATGGCGACTTCATAGTGCTTCACCACTGGGAAATCAGGCTGCTGGCACCATGACCCGATATCCCGTCACATTATATCAGTCATATTATCCTGACACTGAGCTAACCAGTCCTTGCCCTATCCTATTAATGTTGAGCACCAGGCTAGGAAGCGACAAGTATAAATTTGATAAGTCATTGGTTTGACTCGACTGGGAACCGAACTCCCAACCTACTGCACACGAGGCCCGTGCTCTACCGATTCGGCCACCACCCCCGGTGGTCTCCAGGGGCCAAATGTACGTGTCGGTGTTAGCAGTCTTAACCCGTGGTTCGCGCAGATTTCCCGGGTTAGTGGCCAAAAGTGGCAATGTATGTGCACGGGTTAGGCAAAAACCTTGAGAGTTAACGTCGCGTACACTAACCCCAAGATATATCAAGTTTAACGTCGGTGTTAGGGATTGATTATGCCCAAATCTATTCAATGCGATGATATTTAACAGAATTACGTACTCAAATCGTGAAATTTCATTAAATTAACCCTAAATTCGAAGCGATATTAACATAGCAGCTACATCGGCGGCGTTATTCCTATTGTCAAATCGACGAATGTAAACTAAACAAATCGCCGTCGCCGCCGCATCGACGTCGCTATCCATACTGTCGAACATCAACAAAACATCGCCGCCGCCGCCACATCGGCAGCAATATATTACAGCCAAATCTATTCAATGCGATCATATTGAACAGAATTACATAATCAAATCGTGAAATTTCATTAAATTAACCCTAAATTCGAAGCGATATTAACGTAGCAGCTACATCGGCGGTGTTATTCATATTGTAAAATCGACGAATGTACAGGCTTTCCCCAAATCTATAAATAACGCATTGGTTAGCTAACCAACCCGCGCTTTGGCAACATACATTTCCCGTGACACATATACCACCACCGACGTTAGCTAACCCGCTGGCCGCCCTTAACACCGGAGCCGATAAAAATTTGTTCATACATTTGGCCCCAGGTAGCTACTCCCGCAGCCCTGTTACTGAGACAGGGCTGCTGAACAATCCATCAGAAAAAGTGTCGGAAGGCTGGGTAAAGGAAACGACCACATAAATTCTTTAAGCTGCATAGTCCGATGGTTTTGAGTTTCTGTCATTTCTCTGAGATAAATATATTAAATTGATTATTATAATCTACCTTACTTTAATTTGAAGTTACTTTTATTTTTAATGGCTAACTTTTGAGATATTAAAAGTTCAAACATGTAAAATTATAATTTTGGCAAGCATGCCAAAACTCTTGCAGTAACAGGTTCTTATAAATTGACTCCATGTTCCCTTCTATGTGGCAACAAATGCTTAGTAAATGCATCAGTATCTATGTTAGATATGCAAAATCAAATCTAGATAATTGTTTTGGTTTAAACAAATTGATGTTTGATTGGACACTGCAGCTTTAATCCAACAAGCAAAATATATTCTTCACATTTACCTCTTTATATATATTTACCTGCTACTTTTGAATTGTAGAATAGATTAAGTCATGGAGATAAATACACTTTAAAACTCAAACCCAGAGCTTTCTATGACAGCCATCTTGGGTTTCTGCATTCTCTACCAATTTCTCAACTTTACACCAACATTGATAAATACCGTGCATTGGAACTACTACCTCCAGAGTTAATTCGACATACTTGTTATTCACCCCTACTGTGGGTAGGGGGGGGGGGGTGAATCTTTTATCTCGTCCCTATGGTGTCGGGTGAAGCACACTGCAGCAATGCACACTTTTGCCTACACATACATGAAGTTGTATTTGATTGAATTAAGAATATTTGTTAGCATAATTACACTGTGGTTTACACTAGAGACAAATGTAGTGCAAGGAATAGGAACCATGTGCTAAGAGGTTTGAAGTGAACTTAAATTATGGGGCCTATAGTGAAAGATAGGGATGAGAATGATAACCGGCCATGTAAGCATGCCAGGTCGCAGCTTCAGTCATTCCCCAGCAACCAGTAGTTAGTATCTCGGAACACACCTATTGATGCCGCCTTCAGACAGGTCTCGTCTGCAGAGGACTAAAGACTGTTGTACATTGCACGACCATTTCTCTTGAACTGCGTTGCATATTCGACACCCTTATCTCGACACCCTCCCCAATTGACTTCTATTGGCCGCTGTATCAAACGCTTTTGCCTATTATTTGGTTGGTACCTAGCAATGGAATTTCCCATCCACGAATAGCGGTGTTTAAAACAGATTGTCATTTAATGTACGGCGGGCTTTTTGGGAACAGCGCCAGGGAAGCTGTCAATTTGGATGGGCCAGTCTGGGTGTTGACCGTGTGCACGATGCCTCATTCACATAAATGGAAAGTCTGTTGGGGCTTTACGTCCTAACAACATCTAAGGTAGGATACTGACTTGTGGTTGGTTGGTTGTTGGAGCTTTATGTCCTGGCAGTATCTAAGGTCATATCAGGATGGGTACCGACTTGTGACAGTGTGCACTCATGGCAACTTTATAGTGCTCCCCCACTGGGAAATCAGGCCGCCAACACCAATACCCAATATCCCACTCAGTCACATTATCCTGACACTGAGCTAACCAGTCCTTGCTCTATCCTATTAATGCCGAGCACCAGGCTAGGAAGCGACAAATATAAATTTGATAAATCATTGGTTTGACACGACCGGGAATCAAACTCCCCATCTCCCGCACGTGAGGCCCGTGCTGTACCGATTCGGGCATCGCGACCGGTAACTACTGACTTGTGAGCTTGCGCATTCATGACTACCTCATAGTGCTGCCCCATTGTAAGACCACACCACCAGCCAGCACCCTGACTCAATATCCCATCCCACTTTGTCAGATTATCCTGATACCGAGCAAAACATTCTTTTCCCTATCTTATTAATGCCAAGCGCCAGGCTAGGTAGCTGGAAGTACACATGTTCTAAATCTATGGGTTGACTCGTTCAGGGTTCGAACCCACGACCTCCTGTACAAGAATCCAGCCAGCGCTCATACATACCGACTTGGCCACCCAGTCCAGTGAAATGAGAAGTCAATTTGGTGTTGGAACTGGCGCACAGGAGAACTCGCCCCCCCCCCCCCCCCTCAACTCCTCAACCCCCTGCCCCATTGATCTGGTGTGTTCCGCCAGTTGTTCCTCTGGCTGAAACTGTTGGCTGTGGAAGTATCCTTATTGTGTTTAATCATTGACCACAACAGGAATGTGGTGTGCGGCCGGTCCGGTATAGATGGTGCATGCACGGCCTGTACACGCATAGCAAATCTGGTATCTCTGTACCAAGCACCAAGCACCAGCTTCTGTTGACACATTTATTCTTCTGAATATAAACACATTTACAAATATCATACTCCCCCACTCAAGCACCATTGTCACCTGAGCAGTTCCAACACAGACAGAACAGCTCCCCTCACACTCCCCAACTCAAGCATATTGTCAGGTGAGCAACTGCAATACAGACAGAACAGCTCCCCTTTCAAGTTTCACTCCCCCACTCAGGCACCATTGTCAGCTGAGTAGCTCCAACACACGGAACAGTTCCCCTCACACTGCCCCACTCAAACACATTGTTACATGAGCAGCTCCAACAAAGACAGAACAGCGTCCCTCACACTCCCCCACCCAGGCACCATTGTCACCCGAGTAGCTCCAACACACAGAACAGTTCCCCTCACACTGCCCCACTCAAACACATTGTTACACGAGCAGCACCAACAAAGACAGAACAGCGTCCCTCACACTCCCCCACTCAGGCACCATTGTCAGCTGAGTAGCTCCAACACACACAGAACAGTACCCCTCACACTGCCCCACTCAAACACATTGTTACACGAGCAGCACCAACAAAGACAGAACAGCTTCCCTCACACTCCCTCACCCAGGCACATTGTCAGCTGAACAGCTCTAACACAGACAGAACAGCTCCCCTCACACTCCCCCCACTCATGCACATTGTCAGCTGAACAGCTCCGACACACACAGAACAGCTCCCCTCACACTTCTCCACTCAGGCACCATTGCCAGCTGAGTAGCTCCAACACACACAGAACAGCTCCCCTCACACTTCCCCTCTCAGGCACCATTGCCAGCTGAGTAGTTCCAACACACACAGAACAGCTCCCCCCCCCCCCCCCACTCAAGTCACCATTGCAGCTGAGTAGCTCCAACACACACAGAACAGCTCCCCTCACACTTCTCCACTCAGGCACCATTGCCAGCTGAGTAGTTCCAACACACACAGAACAGCTCCCCTCACACTCCCCCCACTCAGGCACGATTGCCAGCTCAGTAGTTCCAACAGACACAGAACAGCTCCCCTCACACTTCCCCACTCAGGCACCATTGCCAGCTGAGTAGTTCCAACACACACAGAACAGCTCCCCTCACACTTCTCCACTCAGGCACCATTGCCAGCTGAGTAGCTCCGACACACACAAAACAGCTCCCCTCACACTTCCCCACTCAGGCACCATTGCCAGCTCAGTAGTTCCAACACACACAGAACAGCTCCCCTCACACTTCCCCACTCAGGCACCATTGCCAGCTGAGTAGTTCCAACACACACAGAACAGCTCCCCTCACACTTCTCCACTCAGGCACCATTGCCAGCTGAGTAGCTCCGACACACACAAAACAGCTCCCCTCACACTTCTCCACTCAGGCACCATTGCCAGCTGAGTAGTTCCAACACACACAGAACAGCTCCCCTCACACTTCTCCACTCAGGCACCATTGCCAGCTGAGTAGTTCCAACACACACAGAACAGCTCCCCTCACACTCCCCCCACTCAGGCACCATTGCCAGCTGAGTAGTTCCAACACACACAGAACAGCTCCCCTCACACTTCTCCACTCAGGCACCATTGCCAGCTGAGTAGTTCCAACACACACAGAACAGCTCCCCTCACACTTCTCCACTCAGGCACCATTGCCAGCTGAGTATCCAAACACACACACAGAACAGCTCCCCTCACCCCCCCCCCCCCCCCCCCCCCCCCCCACACACACACACACACTCAGTCACCATTGCCAGCTGAGTAGCTCCGACACACACAAAACAGCTCCCCTCACACTTCTCCACTCAGGCACCATTGCCAGCTGAGTCGTTCCAACAGACACAGAACAGCTCCCCTCACACTTCCCCACTCAGGCACCATTGCCAGCTGAGTAGTTCCAACACACACAGAACAGCTCCCCTCACACTTCTCCACTCAGGCACCATTGCCAGCTGAGTAGCTCCGACACACACAGAACAGCTCCCCTCACACTCCCCCCACTCAGGCACGATTGCCAGCTCAGTAGTTCCAACAGACACAGAACAGCTCCCCTCACACTTCCCCACTCAGGCACCATTGTCAGCTGAGCAGCTCCAACAGAGAGCCGCTCCCTTCACGGCTTCCACATACCGTCCTATTGGTGACTGCAACTCAGAAGCCACTGCACGTACAAGGGCTACTCTGACATCATCAGCAGCTTCCTGTGATCAGGACAGATTCTAACCTAATTGTCAGCCGCCACTCACTCGCGTGAAGCTAACACCAGTAGCCCGCTGCACTGCCGTGTATTAAGCAGTGTGCCCAGCAGTGTATGCACGAACATGCAACCAATGCGGTCAGTCTGACTGCTCTATCCAAGGTTGGTTGTTGGAATTTTACTTCCTGGCCACATCTTAGGGTCATATCAGGTACTGACTTGTGATTGTGCACACTCATGACGACTTTATAGTGCTGTTCCACTGGGAAACCGGGCTGCCAGCACCATGACCTGATATCCTACTCAGTCACATTATCCTGACACTGAGTCAACCAGTCCTTGCCCTATCCTAATAATGACGAGCACCTGGCTAGGAAGCGACAAGTATAAATTCTTACGTCATTGGTTTGACTCAACCAGGGTTCACTCCCGTGGGTTCGAATCCCACGATCTACCAAAAAAGGGAGACGAACGCTCAACTCATTCGGCCATCCCATCTGGTCATTTTATCCTTGTTTACTCATAGGAAAGTGGCAGGCCTCATGGATTGGCGCATCTTTTTTTAATTGTGGTTGATTCGGGGACGGAAGCTAGGTACCCACCACACCACCAAGCAGGTGGGATGGACACTACAATGAACCGGCACCCCCCTCACTAACCATTCGGCCTACTTACTCCAGGGTAGAGACTCCAGTTTACACAACCCTGGATCTGTTTCCACCCCAGCTCACCGATGAATCACCAACGTCGTCTGAATCTCAGGAACTCTGCACTCTACAATGCAGCGGATCAGACAAACATCACACCCCATCGGCCGGCCAGCCATGCGCTCGGTGAAGCACTTGCAAGCGGCTCATGATTTGCTCACTACTGTCAATGACCAAGATGGTGATGCCACATTCCCCACCAGTTCTCTCGCACAGCCAACGGCCACCACAGGATCCACCATGCAACGGCCACCAGGGAAGACTAAGCATGCACTCAAAAAAGCACAAGCCGACATCATGCGTAAGATGCGAGAGACAATTGAAGCAATGGAGGAGAGATGGGCGTGGATGGAGGAGCATGTCACATGGCAGGGGAAAGCCCTTTCTGAGGCAATGGCCATACTCGCCACCACTGCTACTCTCCGCCACTGAAAATTGGAGTGCACGTCACCCATGCTATCCACGCCACCCACACGGACGAGCCGATGCTCCTCTCCATAGCCCCCATGACAAGATGCTATCACCCAGATCGCCAATGCCACACACCTCCTGCTGTCGGAACTCGTTCTGCCACCAGTACAAGAACTACACAGATGGTGAAACATTCTGGGACTGGCCAAATCGTCCTCGCATGTTCCGATTATGCCACCACCACCATATGCGCTTTCCGTCACCCCGGCCCGCCGGCGCCAGGACGTCGCTAATACCAGCATAACGACGGACGGTACATCAGGAGCCGTCGCTCTATGGCAAAGAAATCATGGGAGAACGGAGCCAGGAAGGAATCCGTCTCAGATTTGTAGCCCCCTGGTGGGGGCATCCCATTCCTTGACGGCCACCAGACGATGACGGTGAACTACCCCCCCCATAAACAATCGGAACCTACATGACACCCCTGGCACACAAGTAAGAACTTTATCAAAGCGCTTTGTTGTTGATACTCCCGTCAGGCAACCACCTGGCTTCCCGCCGGGAAACCCCCTCAATGGGTCTCCATGGGGTATTCCCCCCTCTCCGAATGATATAGCGCCAGCAGGATTGATAATGAGGCCAGGCACACCCTTGGGGTTCCCCTGCCTGTTGCCATGGTAGAAGCTGGTTCCCGGTGAGGCCTGGCAAACCCCCCCATCATGCCGGAACCTCGGCCCTCTGATGTCATGCTTGCAGCTGGTGGCCCCCCCGGAATGTGCCATGGTTCCTTGAACGTGATGTGACCAGCGAAAGGAACCACGCCACACGGATAATAACAAACAAACTTTGGCTGCCTGTCACACTCAACTGTATCATATGCTGTGTTTGTCGAGCACACAGCCGTCCACTGTTCACCTCGACACCGAGCCCCGGCCAGCCGGCCTGACTCCTGTGAGCGAAACAGACTCAATCCCACCACGTGCAATGCCTACAACAGCCAAGCCCACAGGCATATATCTGAACCTGCAGCATAAGTGCTGAATGAGACAATGCAAAACTCGCTAACTGTGGCGTCACCCTGTGGCCCCACCCCACACGAATATAAACGGACAGTCAACACTATGTGGCCCTATCTATCAGGTCCTGGTTGGGATCAATATATCGTTACCCAGCGGCTGTACACCGCCGCCCGGAACTCGGCCCTCCTGAAGCGTTGGATGCCCGTGTTCCGGTACCCTCATGCCTCAAACTGGAGGTCGAAGCTCACCAACTACCAAGACTCCACCCTCGCCGACCATCTCGAATTTGGGTTCCCGGGAAACTACTCAGCTGTGAGGACCCCCCGTCCCCACCTGCTGTCCACAACCACTGAGGACCCTGCACATGCGCATTGCATTACCGAATACGTCACGGAGGAACTGGGTTACAGTGCCTTATTGGGTCCATCGCCGTTCCCCACTTCATCTCTTGGGCACAATATAGCCCCATTATCATCCGCCCCAGGCAGGCCATGGGGAAGAGACCCATCACGGCCGGCTTGTATTACCCTCTGGGCATAGGCGTGAACTCTTGAATCCCCTGGAGAGAGTGTCTGTGCATCTAGACACTTCCGTCCGTTGCTGACATGGGAGCCTACTCTGGTTAGAGGACGTCACCTGTGCACACTATCAGCTAACTGCCGACCCATTCTCCAGTCCCCTGTGCTGCATCGTCGTCCATGAGAACACATACCCCGGCATGGCCCTTTAGTTCGGCTGAGGGACCTGAGGGGCAGCGTGCGTCCACTGACGTTTGTGGTCCCCTGGGTCCTTAGCTATCAGGGATACTTCAGCCTCCTCGATGATTCATAGGGCATGAGGCCTCATACCTCTTTGCAATGCCTGCCTTTGACTAATATCTAGACCTCTGCAGAGATCTGTGCCTTGATCTAGACCCTGATAAGTCCCAACCCCCACTGAGTGGGTTGGGACTTATCAGGGGCTGCTGGGTTCAAGATATGCTCTGAAAGCATGTGATACGAATCCCCCAGCACAGACCCGAAGAGGTGATCACGGAGTGTGATCACTGGCTCACACACCGTTCTTTCACTAGGAGAGCCCTGCAGAGGCTCATCAAGAGGCTGGTCCACATCAGCAGATGCATTCCCCCTGCCGTCCAAACCTGCGGAAGGACGTCCGCTGGTCCGGAGGCACACGGCGGAAAGGGACAGCACCCACCTGCATCCTGCCCCAACCCAGAGTGCTGCTTCTCCGAGCCCTACGATAAAGATCTGACCCAGGCCTTTCAAATGTCCCATAAACTCAAGGCAGTGAACATCTTCCTGGTGGTACAGAGACTCCGGCCTTGCGGGAGCGCCGGAAAGATCGTAGTGAACACTCACAGCCCCTTGTCAGCTTGCACCATCGAGTCCAGCTGCATGAGTGATCCCATCCCTGGAGCTTGTGCCCGGGACCTATGGATGATCGCCGCAACTTGGAAGACATTCACTAATTGCCCTCTCATTGCATAAAAAATAAACCTTCCTTTCCCAAACCTGTCTCTGGCTTCCTTCCTCCAAATCTCCACTGATATGCCAATGTCGTGTACATGTAGCTTAGTAGTGCGTGTACAGTAGGCCCACACGAATTTAGACGAATATAAGTCCAGTATGACTCCACTATGCCAGCTTACAGGTACAGGGATCATACATGTCATGCTGGCGACGGGGATGGGGTGATCTGTGAGTGGTAGTACGGGGAGGGGGAAGGGGTAGTATTGTAGTCCTGTATCAGTTGGATTGGTTTGATTTAATTCTGGATGTGCTAAATAAACTTGATTTGTAAGAACTTGCTGTAATATCCTGATCGATTAGTCACCTTCCAGTGAGTATGTTCTCTACTCCGCACAGGCAACAATTAAGTCAAATATTGGTAACCTTTACCCCAGTCACACTACTGCTTGCGACTGTTGCGACCACTTTGCAACCACAACAGAGGTTGGTTGCAAAGAGGTCGCAAAGTGATTGCAAAATGATTCTTAGTAATCGCCAACCTCCTTGTGACCATTTTGGTCGCAAGAAGGTCGGCGACCATTGCTTTGGTCACATGGAGGTCTCTGGTGACTGGGTTCTTTAGTCCAAAGTCGTCGCAAGCGGTCGCAAGCCGTAGTGTGACTGGGGTTTTAGTTATGCACACCAACAACAAACGACCCAACACTGATAATTATTTTGTTTCTGAGCAGGAAGTAATATACAAACAAATATATTTACCCAATTCACCCATGTTTATCTCACAATATACCTTCTTTTCCAAATTAATCTCCTGCACCCCCGCAAGGAAATCAGCAAACTGTATACTATTGACAGAATATGTCGAATCAGTGCTGTATCAATGGCTATTATATAGGGCCTATTATACAGGGGCTATTATATAGGGGCTGTGTCAATCAATGCATACACACCTTCATACACACGTACACACATACATGCATACATCCATAGATACATACACACACACTTACAATTTACATACAATGATACATACATGCACATACTTACATACACAAATGCATACATGCACACATACATACATCCATACATGCACACATGCTTACATACATGTGTATGTACAAACATATGTACATTCACACATGCATACATACAGATATTCACATACATGCATACATACATATACACATATATGCATACATGCATACATACATACATACACACATACATACTTACACACATATATATGTATTGTATAACGAGTTATGCCCATATTATTTAGGCTGCAGGGCCTTAGTATCACCTGCCAGTGTATGGCTGGTGCGCGCTGTGCCACCTTGACTCATCCGGCTGGCTTGGCCCGGGCCACACGACAGCAGCCAATCAGGGCCCGGGGATCCGGGTGAGGCGACTTCGGGCGGCACGGTCGCTATCAGGTATCCTTTCGGCCGCAAATTTGACTGCGAGCAGACGTGCTGTAGTGCAAGCTCCCCTCGCGTTATTAACAAGGGTGATACGCGGGTCGCCGCTTAGCACAGTTATGGGATTGGATATTTGCCAGGCGTGTGGGGACGAACATGACCCGCCACGCGGAAGCAAATGCAAGGTGGTTAAGGCTAAGGCTGGCCGTAGGACGGTGAAGGCGGCACTGGCAGAGGAAAATCAGTTAGGTGCGGAAAGTACGGACGAGGGTACAGCAGACAGTATGCTGAAACTATCCTTGTCGGATATGGGTGAGGCAAGCAAACCTGTCGTTAAAAATGCGCCGATCAAAGTGGAGCCGGATGCGGAGGAATTAGAGTTGAGGAGGCTGCTGGAAGCACGAGTACTTTCACGCAGAAAAGTCGAGCTGAAGGCCGCATTGGAAAAGGAAATCGCGGCAGAGGAACGCATAACGCGGACGGCAGCAAAGTCGTCAAAGGGTAAAAAGACAAAGAAGAAGGAAGGAAAACCTAGAAAGCGGAGGGACGTGACGAGTAGCGATTCGGACAGCAGCCTGCATGACTCGTCACCGTCGTCCTCGTCATCCACGGATTCATCGGAATCGGATGACGGCAGGGAGAGCAGCCGGGATCGTAGGAGACGAAGGAAGAAAAAGAAAAGTAAGTTCTCCCTTGCTCGTTACACCAAAGGGAAAAAGAACGTGAGACGACTAACGTTTAATGAGTTGTTGTACGCTGGTTTGTTGTGGGGCATCAAGGGATCAACGAAGGCGAATATGGATGTTGAGGAACTCAAGGGCTACATGGGACATCTAGCATACATGACGATGTACTCTACCACAAACAATTACACTGACGAAGCCTACAGGGGCTATGATGCGGCAGTGCGCGAAAAGGCGAAAGAGAAGGGAGTTAGGGTGTTCAAAATGGGAGACAACGGTCTGTCACTTTTGCACTTCAATATGGATAATTCGCGCTCGCATAAAACAACAACCAACAAAAGCCGGAGCGGCGGGGCAAAACCGCATACTGAAACTGTACGGAATGGCGCGAACAAGGTGAAAGGGGTGTGCTTTGGCCATAATTACAATAAAGACGGCTGCGTGCGGGAAAAGTGCGATTGGGACCATCATTGTTTGTCGTGCAAAAGCAAAAACCACGTAGTGGATGCTTGTCCGAATAAAAACTATTGACTTGAACCTTTGGAGAGCTGCCGGCATCGGTTGGCGAGTGTGGAGAGCGATCTCATAGGGGAGAGCGGTCCACGTCAAGTTGCTACCAATACAGACAAGGCCCGCACCCCGCCCGAGGTGTGTGATGACAGCGGTTGGGGTGCCGGCCGCGGCACCAGTCCAACGGCGACTTCTGAGGCAGGGATTAGCGCGCGGGAAAGCCTCCGCACACACACCAAGCGTCTAAAGTCTTCGCCTGACCGTTGGGGGGAATCGCCCCACAAACCCCACGCAGGGGGGGCACTGTGATGACGGTGAACCCGGCAAGTTTGAAAATGGCAAGGACCTCAGGACGGGGGCTGCCCAATGCAGAGCGAGCAACATTACGGGGGCGCGCGAAACCCGGCCTAGTGACGGTGGCCCGGGTAGTCGCACCTCGGGGCGCTTTGGCGTCAGTCACCCGCAACTAAAGGAAAGTAACAAGGACTGGTTGCGCGTGGTGGGCCGTGACCCTACTACGGACGGGTCGGGTTTGATATGTACTTTGTTGGCCATCGACTGTGATGGTGCGCATACTAGGTGCGAACGTGCCATAGACGTTTTTCAAGATTGCATAAATGGTTGTTGTAATTGTACCTATATGATCGGTGGTGTTCGTGCTCAAATAAAACCATGTCGTGTATATGCTGAATGCTTCTGCCGCGGGGATGTGGATCCAGATTGGAACTATATTCTGCAGGGGGTTTGTTTTGGTTTTAGAGTCATTGATAGTGAATGTGACAGCTCTTATCGTAAGCACAATTATGGTTCCATCACGAAAGGTGAGATAGGTGTGGCCATGTCGGGCAGGTTACAGCGTGAAATTGATGAAGAACTATTGACGATTGTTGACGAACCCTGTATATGCATACATGCTCTGGGTAGTGTCCCAAAGGGTGACGACGATTTCCGTGCTATTGTAGACTGTTCGAGCCCAGAGGGGAAGTGTGTAAATGAGAGCACGGAAGGTTGTCGCGCAAACTTTAGCTATAACTCGGTCGCGTCCGTAACTGAGATGTTGCAGGAGGGGGATTATTGCGCCACCGCGGATATTAGTAATGCATATCGGGCGGTCAGCATTCACCCGGGTTGCAGAGAGCGTCAGGGCCTAGCATGGGAATTTGCAGGGAAAACGGTCTTTTGCGAGACAACCGCCTATGTATGGGGCTTAGCAGTAGCCCCTATGTATTTTCGAAAATTAACGACTTTATAGTTCGGTGCATGGTACGTGAGGGGCACCGAGAATGCGTTAATTACCTAGACGATTTTTGTGTCGTCACTAGGACTGAGATAGAATGCAGGGAAGCTCAGCTGCTACTGGTGGGGATCCTGCGCCGAATCGTTTCCATGTAAGCTTAAAAAAGCTGGTGTATCCAAAACAGATAGCACGTTTCTTAGGAATTGAGGTAGACTCAGTCAAAATGGAACTAAAACTTCCCCCTGATAAACTAGAAAAATTACAGGAACAACTAAGGCTCTTCCTGCGGCGCAGAAAAGCCACAAAACGCGAGCTAGAGAGCCTTGCGGGGGTCCTAGCACACTGTTGTAAAGTAATCCGCGGGGGTCGTACCTTTTCGCGCAGGGTGTACGACCTAATCGCCTCCGCGCGCAGCAGGGATCATAAAGTGAGGCTAAACGGAGAATTCAGGCTGGACTTGCAATGGTGGCTGGAATTTGCCGCTGAGTTTAACGGCAAAGCAAAAATCATTCAAACACACCTACCATGCATATCTGTATACAGTGACGCGTCTTTATTCGGGTTTGGGGCTACTCATGGCAGTGACTGGCTGGCAGGAGCATTCCATGCAGGGGGCGCAAACGTTTTGAAAACCTGGCTAGGCCATCATTTTGAGGGAGCAAAAGACGCCGTTTGTAACACGGACAACATCAATGTGCTGGAGCTGTGGCCAATACTTGCGGGGGTACGCAAATGGGGACACCTCTGGAAAAATAAGACAGTCATTTTCGTCACTGACAACACGCAGGTTAGGGCAGCCTTAAATTCGGGAAGAAGCAGAAACAAGACAACAATGGCTTGGTTACGCAAAGTATTCTGGATCGATCGATCATAATTTTGATGTGCAGTCAGTCTACATTAACACTAAGGATAATGTAATATGCGACAGCCTAAGTAGGCTGGATGAGTTCAGAAGTATAGCCCGAGTGAGGGATGCAGACGCAGCTAAGGCTCTTTGCTGCCACAAACTATTCCATTGTTGATTCAGATTGGTCGAGGCTGCGGAAGGAGTGTGGCGAGTTCGAGGACGCACACTACGCAGACGCCACCAAGCTAACACGCTCGGTCCAGGTCAAAGCCTACCTGGAATTTTGCGAAACATTTGCGGGGATGATATCGCCCTATCCGTGCCAGTCTGATCAAGTCTGTATGTACATGTCTTATCTGGCCCGGCGTATGTGTTACAGTTCGATAAAACAATATCTGAGCGCTTTAAACAATCACTTAAAAGATCTAGGCTGCCCCCAGATAGACTACAAGAACCATCGGGTGAGGAAGTGTATGTCAGGCATTAGGAGATCGCTGGGGGACGCAACCAAGCAGGCACCCCCACTATTGCCACACCAGCTGTTAAAATTGTTCACCATAATGCGGCTATCACCGGGCCATGTGGCTCTGCGCGCAGCTATCCTCCTGTCATTCCGGGCACTACTAAGGAAGTGCCATGTATCAGAATCGGACTCTTCCTTACTCAGATCAGACTTCACCTTCTACAGGTGGGGGATGATGGTCAGGGTAAGGAAGTCAAAGACAATTGAGTATCGCGAGAGAACGCATTTAATTCCCGTATCATATGTGTTGAATCCGTCACTGTGTGCCGTATACTGGGTACGCAGGCACTTTGCAGATATGGCCTCTCCACCGGAGGGACAAGCATTCAGGATCCCCAGGGGGGGGGGTTCTATCCCTATGCCTTACAACTTCTACCTAGGCTCGCTGAAGTTGCTTTGCGGGCGTGCGGGTTTACAGCCGGGGGCTTTTACTACCCATAGCCTGCACAGAGGGGGTGCTACCTTTCTAAGAAGGTGTGGAGCATCCATATTAGAAATAAAGGAAAGGGGGGACTGGAAGTCAGACGCAGTCTTCGAATACCTACAGGCGCCTATGGAAGAGAGACTGGCATCTGATCTCAGGGTGGCGGCTATTTTGTCGGGGGTGCCGAGGTAATCTCTAGTTTGGGTGGGTTTGGGCCTTTCGAGGTTCAGCCAGAGATATTCTCATCCAACTATTAACTGTTGTGTCGTTGTCTGTCCACAAGAATATAAATAATGTATTGTATAACGAGTTATGCCCATATTATTTAGGCTGCAGGGCCTTAGTATCACCTGCCAGTGTATGGCTGGTGCGCGCTGTGCCACCTTGACTCACCCAGCTGGCTTGGCCCGGGCCACACGACAGCAGCCAATCAGGGCCCGGGGGCCCGGGTGAGGCGACTTCAGGCGGCACGGTCGCTATCAGGTATCCTTTCGGCCGCAAATTTGACTTTATATTGTTAGTATTAAGCTATGTTAATAAACGGAGGGGCCTTTCGAGGTTCAGCCAGAGATATTCTCATCCAACTATTAACTGTTGTGACGTTGTCTGTCCGCAAGAATATAAATAATACATACATATTTTTACATACATACACCAACACACACTACAGTTGTCATACATAGAGGGTTCCAGAAGAGTGTATGTATAGACCCCTTTCAATGTCTATAAACATTGTGTATGCGCGCGCACCTTGGCTGCAGAACCAAGGTACACTGCCATTGAGTTTGCAGATATGCCCAGTGCAAAACGTCAGTTTTATTCAAAATGAATAGAAATACAGAAGACTAAGCATATAAATTCAATACAATCTGTTTGTTAAACATTTTATCTGTTTGTGTGCCAAGCGGTTTGTTTCTAAGTTGTGCAGTTATAGAGATAGTTCACCTTTTCTGTATGAAGATTGCTCACAGCATTGACAATGCATTGAGTTTGCTGGTACGCGGAGTGAAAAATATCAGTTTTATTCAAAATTACTAGAAGCACAGAAGACCAAGCATATAAATTTAATATAATCTGTTTATTAAACATTTGATCTGTTTGTGTGCCAAGCTGTTTGTTTCTAAGTTGTGCAGTTTTAGAGATATTTAACTTTTTCTGTACGAATATTGCTCACTGCTATTAACTTTGTCAGTACGTGCAGTGCAAAACGTCAGTTTTATTCAAAATTAATAGAAATGCAGAAGACTAAGCATATAAATTTAATATAATCTGTTTGTTAAACATTTGATCTGTTTGTGTGCCAAGCAGTTTGTTTCTAAGTTGTGCAGTTTTAGAGATATTTCACTTTTTCTGTATGAAGATTGCTCACGGCCATTGACAATGCATTGAGTTTGCCGGTACGCGCAGTGCAAAACGTCAGTTTTATTCAAAATTAATAGAAATGCAGAAGACTAAGCATATAAATTTAATATAATCTGTTTGTTAAACATTTGATCTGTTTGTGTGCCAAGCTGTTTGTTTCTAAGTTGTGCGGTTTTAGAGATATTTCACTTTTTCTGTATGAAGATTGCTCACTGCCATTAACTTTGCCAGTACGCGCAGTGCAAAACGTCAGTTTTATTCAAAATTAATAGAAATGCAGAAGACTAAGCATATAAATTTAATATAATCTGTTTGTTAAACATTTGATCTGTTTGTGTGCCAAGCGGTTTGTTTCTAAGTTGTGCAGTTTTAGAGATATTTCACCTTTTCTGTATGAAGATTGCTCACAGCCATTGACAATGCATTGAGTTTGCCGGTATGCGCAGTGCAAAACATCAGTTTTATTCAAAATTAATAGAAATACAGAAGACTACGCATATAAATTTAATATAATCTGTTTGTTAAACATTTGATCTGTTTGTGTGCCAAGCTGTTTGTTTCTAAGTTGTGCGGTTTTAGAGATATTTCACTTTTTCTGTACGAATATTGCTCACTGCCATTAAGTTTGCAGTGTGACCAGATGTTGTCCTGCAGCCAAGCTGCACGCGCACTGACCTAAATACTTATGCTGACGTCATATGAAATAGGTATATACAGCAGTGCACTGACTTCAGTGGTGGGTTGGGGGTGGGATGGGATGGGGTAGGGTGAGGGCAGCCCCCGGTGACTGGCCGGTGCATCGGGTAGATTACCCACAAAGCGCCCTCTGGTGGCCGGGGTGTTCACCAGTCCGGCCCTTGTCAGCAGCCATGTCAATCCCCATTCTGCGACCCTCAACTGCTGTGTCCACCGATAACGCCACCGCCTCATCACGGTCTCGCAACTCACTCTACAATCCCCCTCACACACCCACACACACACACTCACACTCACACCCACACACACACACACCCTCTCCCAATCTCATCTCACGCCATCCCATAATTACTACACTCAGTGCAGCAGACGACTTGATTGCAGCTCCAGCAGAAACAAGCCCGCCCCGGGCGTCGTGGTATGGCGACATTACACACAGTCATACACTCATACATACACTCATACACTCACACACCTACACTCACTAACGCACTTAAGCACACTCACACATACACTCACATAGACACTCACACACTTAAATACACTCACACATACACTCACATACACTCACACACTTAAATACACTCACACATACACTCACACACTTAAATACACCCACACATACACTCATACATACACTCATACACTTAATCACACTCACACATACACTCATACATACACTCACACACTTAAACACACTCATACATGCACTCATACATACACTCACACATCCACTCACACACTTAAATACACTCACACATACACTCACACACTTAAATACACCCAGACATACACTCATACATACACTCACACACTTACTCACACATACACTCACATCCACTCATACATACACTCATACATACACTCACACACTTAAACACACTCATACATACGCTCATACATACACTCACACATACACTCACACACTTAAACACCCTCACACATATACACACACTTAAACACACTCACTCACACATACACTCATACATACACTCACACACATACACTCACACTTAAACACAGTCACACATACACTCACATATAACCTCACACACTTAAACACACTCACACATACACTCACACACTTAAATACATTCACACATACACTCAACATACACTCACAAACAAATTCACACATACAGTTACAAATACACTCACACATACACTCACACACCTACACTCGCACTCACACATACATACATTCTTAAACACACTTACACAATTAAAGTTGCATAGTCTGATGGCTGTTGACTTTTTGCCAAGTTTTTGAGATAATTACACCAGTTTGATCATTATAATCTACTTACAATTACCATGAAGTGATTTTTATGGCAGATGGCTTATTTTGAAGTTATTTGAAGCCAAACCATTCAAAATACATTCGGCAAGCTTGCCAAAAGTATTTGGAAGGAAGCCAAGTTATCACAGTTTCCAATCTCGTTGTGATCATGTGGTACACTGACCTAATTAATGAGGTCACAACATATAAACAAACAAACTGCAAACTTCTTAGGCTAAGAAGATTCAGCTTTGGGATATACACACTCTCTAAGTTGTAATGAGTGCAAAAAGGGAAGTAGACCTTATACATGGTCGATCTAAGATACACCAAATTGGATCTGCAAAGAAAAGGGCAAGAGATAAGTCGCAGAAATGCTGAGATAGGACGCGTGTGTTTTTGCTTCATGCGTATTCAATGATGGGACTGGTTATTCGCACAGCGGCGGTGAGAATAACACTATGTGGTTTCCTTATTCGCACAGCGCCAGACAACCAATCAAAGCACCTGATTCGTCGCGGTGGGATACACAAATTAAAAGTTACAAATTCCTCCCTAGTAAAATAAAAAAGAAGTGGCCCCCCCCCCTCAAGATATATAAAACAAAATTCAAATAATCCCCCTACCCACCCGAGGTAGGAAATAGCCGAAGATTTTGTATGGATGTATGACTTAGAATCCACGGACCAGTATTCGCACAGCCGCTGTGCGAATAAGACCACCAAATGCCGCTATTCGCACCACTGCTGTGCGAATAGCTGCCCCCGTTCATGATGGACCAAGCTGTGCGAAGAGTTGAAGCTAGAAAGTAGTGAACTCATCAATCATATGAGAGGAGTTGCTAACTAATTTATTTTGCAGTGATGTGATAATATTGATTAATTACTGCCATAATGCAAATGGATTTGACTGAAATCCTAATTTATTATGTCCGTTATATAAGTTCCTGAAAATCACAACGAAATGTAGCAGGAACGTAACAGTGTAACATAACATAACGTAACATACTACCAGTGAGTAAGCATCCTGATTCCAACACTTCTACTTCAATATCGGTGACACTTTATATGATTAGCTACCAAGTGAGTAAGATAATGTCACACATTATATATCTAATGAGAAGAAAGGTCGATCACAGAGGCCGTACTGAAGGGGGAAAAAGCAGAGGAAACATATCTTTGTTTTGGGGAGTTTTTCAGTCCAGGTCACATGGTCAAGACCTCCGGGAGGTCACAAGATTGACCTGCATTTTTTTGTAGGTGTTTGGTTTCCATCAGTTGTGTGAATTACATTCTTCTAAAGTCAGATTTATACTATAAAGGCAGTACCAATTGCTAATTGAAGGCACCACTATCTTAGTTGAATATGTAGGATCAAATTTATGTAAGAATCTTGGGTTTGAAAATATATTGATATTATCGGACCATGCAACTTTAAGTACACCCACACATAAACAAACTGACACACATTGACACGCTCACTCTCACACTCACTCGCACAACTCTCACACACTTACAGACACTCATTCAAACACTCACATACACTCATACACACACTCATATACACACTCACTCACACACCGACGCACACTCACTCATACACACTCACACACTCTCACTCATACACTCACATGCACTCCCACATACAGTCACACACTTAAACACACTCATTTACTCACACTCACTCACTCTGACAGACTCACTCACGCACTCACACACACTCATATACACACTTACACACTGACGCACACACACTCACTCACACAAACTCACACATTTAAGCATACTCGCATATACTCACTCATTCACTCACTCACACACACGCACTCACAACTACTCTCACTCACATAAACACAGTCATTCACTCACACACATCCACTCACTCTCATGCACTCACTCACGCACTTACACACACTCATACACACACTCGTACATACACGTTTACACACACTCAGAGTCATATAAACACTCACTTACACACACTAACAGTACCACTTACTCACCAGACGGGATGGCCGAATGAGTTAGAGCGTCCGTCTCCCGTGCTGGTAGATCGTGGGGTCGTGGGTTCGAGTCCCGGTCGAGTCAAACCAATGACTTTAAAATTGATAACGTATATTCGCCTGGTCCTAGCCAGGCGCTCGGGCATTATTAGGAAAGGTTGCAAGGACTGGTGTGCTCATGTCAGGATTAATAATAACTCGAGGACCGGAATAGTTTACATTGTTGGGATATTTTTTAATTTATATCGTTTATGAAAATTTACGAGTGTATCAGATGTTATTCTGATGTTACGGAAAATAGTGTTCAGATCAGTAATGTTCGAGCGCTCAACCTTATTCTTATAGATGGGTGGGTGGGATGGCTGAGTAAATCGGGCGGAGACTCGCAGCAACCACGCGGCAGGTTCGGGTTCACTGGCGGAAGTGAGCTGCTCCGGTCTCTGGCATGGTGCCAGCCCGAAACGCTAGGCGGGGGCGCGGTTGTCGCCCGGTATGCAGTATAGGTGGCGCCACCGTCCCATAGAGTTTAGTGGTTAAGGTTATACGGTCCTGAGCTCCAAATTACCCATGTTGCCACCGCAACATGAACAATTATAACTCAGGACGCGAATAGTTTAATGTGGGTATTTTTAATTCGTTTATGATTTTTACATTGTCAGATGTTATTCTTGTTACGGAAAATAGTTCATGAGTCAGGGTAATGTTCGAGCGCTCAACCAAAGGTAGTGGAGAGTGCGAAGGGGCATGGCCTGATGGCGTCGCGTGGCTCGTACTGGTGCACTGCCGTTGAGGTCCAGGTGCCGAATGTCTGGATGTCGTCCAGTGTGGCGCCGAGGGCGGCGCACGCCTGTGCACCGCCTCGATGCAGGCTGTGTAGGGTCACGGTGCGTGGTGCAGGGTGGCCCCATGATGCAAGTGCGAGGCGTATGGTAGCCAGCAGGGCATTGGGGCGCAGGGGCATGCCCGATGTGGTGACGAATGCTGGACCTTGCATGTGCAGGGCGCTGTGTTTGGCGTAGGCAATCCAGGCGGCCACCGGGCAGAAGGGTGACCCGGGTATCGCCGGGACGGCAATGCCGATGTGTTCGCCATGTCTCCAGCGGGTTTTTGTAGATGCCATGTGGATGTTGATGCCCTCGGGGGTTAAGGTGACGTCGCTTGCTTGCAGTGTGTGTCCGCTCGTCGTGGAGTCGTTGGACTCAAGCAGGTTGGATTGCCTGAGTATCGTGAAAGTATGCTAGGAGTGTCGCCGCCTTCAGAACACGTCCGTTCGGTCCGGCACGGGAGAAGAATTCGACAACGTTCTTTATGTCATGCGGCGTGATGGGCGGGGCCTGTGTCGGCACGTGATGTGATGTTCTCTGTATGCCTCTTTTCATGAGTCCTACGGGGTATGTGTCAAATGCGTCGTGTGAGCCTCCAACCGCCCGCACCCATGTGCGTGCGCCGCTGAGGTAGTTGAGTACTGCGCCGGGCGTTTTCAGCACGTCCGATAGGTGGAGTATGTAGGACAGTATTATATATTGGGTCGGGCGCAATGGTCGGGCTCCGTGCTGGGTGAGGTATGCGATATATGTTGATACCTGTCGGTTCTTGTTTCGCCAGGTTCCTGGGGCGAGCCCGGCATGGATCTTCTTCATGAGCCGCTCGTGGTGGTGGTCGGAGAAACCTGGGGATGAGAGGCAAGGTGTTATGGGAGGAAGAGCCAGGTTATAGCCCGGGGGTGAGTATGTGGTCGAAGTCGACATGGACCTGTATTAGGCCGCGCTGCGCCAGCATGACTTGGGCTGTTTGGCGAGCCGAGTAGTCGTTGTGGCGCCTGCTTAGCGCATCTGCGAGCACGATGTCTTTTCCGGGCTTGTGGTGGATCTGTATTTCTGTGCTCATTGTGGCCTCCATGAGCCAGATCTCCCTAGCACACGCCGTGAGCACCGGGTCACGGCGTTTTCCTTCCGTCATCACTTGTTGCGATGCCGAGTTGTCAGTGCTGACGTGTATGGTGTGCTGGTGTGGCCTGAGGGGGAGGAGCGCCTTAATTGCGGTGACCAAGTTTAATGCCTCGAGTTGTGCGATGGTCATGCTTTTTCTCATGACCGTTTCCGGGTACCGTTTGGCGTAGTAGTGGGTAGGCGAGTGGGCTCCAGCGCCGGTCAGGGATGAGTCGCATTCTATGCGCCATTCATCTTTGGGGTTTGGGTGTAGTAGCACATACCCGTTGAAGGCCTCAGCGAATGTATCGAACCATGCGATGTCTTGCAGCATCTCTTCCGGCACGACGTGCTTGCCGTTCATGGGTACGTTCCTGAGTGCGTCGAGGATCCTGGAGATAAATCTCCTTGCGGGCCTGACGCACTTTGCGACATGCTGTAGCCTGCCCACTAGTCTCTGTATATCTTTCCGGGATGCCTTCCGTCCGACTGTCCACAGGCGGCACTCGGTTAGGACCTCGGCGAGCTTTTCGTCGGGTATCCTGACCCACATTCGATCGGTGTTGATCTCGAATCCCAGCCATTCGAGCTGCGTGGTTGGTGGCACGCATTTCCGTGGGGAGAGCTCCAGGCCCAGTGTGTGTGCGGTGTGTATTAGGTCTTCGTATGCATGTGCCGCCTGGTGTTGTGTTGCAGCGGCCCCGACGAAATCGTCGAGGTAGCATAGTATGTGGTGCCCCTTCTTCCTCATCAAGTGGACCACTGCATTTGTGGTTCTGGCGCACGCCATCGAGGACGTCCTACACCCGAACGGCGGTGCCGCATCGATGTAGTAGTGTCCCCTGTAGAGTATGCCAAGGAGTGGGGTTGAGAGCGGGCAGGTGCGCAGCTGCCTGTACGCCCTCGCAAGGTCGGCGCTCCAGATGTATTAGCCGGGGCCAAGTCTTGTTAGCTCCTGTGCCAGGTCGAGCATGCCCGGTAGAGTGTATGCCATGGGGGCACCTTGGTACTGGGCCCTCCTAATACCCGGGTTCACACTAGCCTTGCCGGGGTACGAGAGGTCGACAACCACTCTCCTCGCCTCCGAGTTCCGCTTGGGTCTGGTCATCATTGGGCTGACCTGTGTCCACGGCTTGAATGGGGGTCTGGTGAATGGGCCTATTAGGGCGCCATACTCGACCTCTTTCCGCACATAGTTGGCAATGTGAATGTCATGGGCGGGGTCCTCGGTGTGGTTGGCGGTGGCCGGTACCGGTGGTAGTGGCGCCGTGTAGTCCACCGGCCAGCCAAACTCTAGGAAGTCCACGACTTGTCGGTCGTGGTAGTCTTTCAGTAGGTGGCGCCATGCGGGTATGTTCAGTCCCGACGGGATGGGAATGCGGATCCCCATGTAGTTAGGGTCGTGTGGCACATGTTGGGGTGCAATGGGTGCGTTGGGGTGGGGGGGGATGGGGGGTGGGGGGCGGGGTGGGGGAGGGGAGATGGAGGGTGGAGTGGGGTAGAGGTGCGGTGGTGATGGGTGCGGGGGGGAGAAGGGAGTGGGGTGGGGGGTGATGGGTTGGGATTGGTGGGTGGAGATGGTTAAGAAGATGGTGAGGGGGGGTGTGGGGGTTGCTGGCGGGGTGGGCATGTTTTGGGGGGGCCGCCAGGGGGCGCACGGGGAGGGGAGCTAGGGTGGGCGGCGAGGTGGAGGGGGTGCCGGGTCCCCGCCCCCCCCTCCCCCGTGGGGGGGGACAGCGTCGTAGCGCAAAACGCTCATGTACAGGGGGGTGTTTTAGGATCCAGAGTGCTGGTATGGTGTATGGCCAGATCTCGTGTAATGTGGATCTATATGCCGTGGGTGTGAGGGGCGGGTTGTATGGCGGGGCAGCTTCGTCTCCATTCTCGCCGAGTATGGTTTCAATGTCGTCCGGCTGCTGGTGCCGCAGTAGGCCATCCGTTTGTGTGGGGTCTGTGTCGGTGATTTGGCCATAGCCACGGATCGCTATAGGGGCGACGGGTGTTGGGTTCGGGTGGGAATGTGCTTCCGTCGGTGTGGCGTCTGTGCGGTGGTCGTGCGTGCTGTTCGCTGTGAGTGGTATGACGGTGGTGCATGGGCGCGTTGGGTGTGGTTGTGTTGCGCTGCGGGTCTGTTGGTAGGCAGCGTGTGTTATGTTGATTTGTTGTTGTTGTATGCTGGTGCCTATGTCCTCAGACACGCGTTCCACCCGGCCGCGTGTGAGTGTTTGTTTACATCTCATGTCGGTCGGGATGGCTCCGCCTGCATGGCCGTCTGCCATGTGTTCAGCTGCAGTGGCACCACCTTGTGTGTAGCGGTGGGTGGGATTGGGGGCATGCCATGGGTTGCGTCCGTCGTGTGGTATCACGGCAGGCGCACGTGGTTGTGGCTCCAGAGCGGTGGCGCCGCCTTCCGCCACCGGGCGGTAGCCAGCGTGCGTGGCTTCCGCGGTGGGAGGGTGTGCAGTGTATGTAAGTAGGTCAGTGTTGTTTTGATTTTCTTGTCGGTGCGTTGTTGTCGGCGTGTCGTCTGGGTACGCGCCGGCAGCTGTGTTGTGTGCGGTATCCTTGCCGTCGCCAGTCGGTTCAACGGGTTGGCCGCCTTCTAAAAACCGCCTTGTTAGCCGATTTTTCTGCACCATTCTTCCGATCGAAGAATCTCCTCTTGTTTTGGCATTCTTTTTCGGGGTGTGGGTTCGCCTTTGCATATTTTGTGGCGCACCATGCGCAGAGGTGGCATTTTCGGTCTGGTTGTATCCCATGCGAGGTGGTGAAGCCACATTCCTCCGCCCAGTTCCATTTCGAGCACGGCTTTCCATCAGTTTCTTTGTTATATACTGGTCGGACATAGTCGGATCTGTCTGATCGGCTCGTGGTGTTGTCATGTTTCCGTGCCGTGGTGTCTTCGGCATTGCTGCCGTTTGGCTTTTTTCCATCGAGGCGCGTGCCCTCCACGCACGCGTCTCGTTGTATGTCTTTGATTGCGTATTGGTCTGCCCAGCCGTGCGGCAGCCGGCCATCAGCAATCATGGTAAATACGCCCTCCGACCAGCGTCGGCATGTCGGCCAGTCGTATAGCGTTGCCATTGTCGCCAGTTGCAGCTCATGGTCTAGGAGAGGTTCTCTGCAGCTCGTTGGCATCGCCTGATCCTTCATCATGCGGCACAGCGCGGCCACATACTCAGCCCATGTCGCCTGGTCGAGTCCGATTTTTGTGCTCCGATGGCTTCGGATCACATATCTATGGGGCGCTATCACATTATTACCTCGTTTGTCTCATAGCGCAGTGCCAGCTGCCGCCAGCAGCTCGTTGACTACGTCGCTGCGGTCATTATCCTCCTGGTCGCCAGTTGATGCGACATCATAGAATGGATTCCGGGATGTTGCGCGGTCACGAGCAATGGCAGCAGGGGTGCGGAATGGGTTTACAAATGGAACGAACTCACGTTTTTTGGTGTCGTCCCTTGGAGTCGCGTAGTAGTATTGCTCAGGGCGTGTGGCCGTCACAGTGTAGCCGTCGTTGTGTCGTGTGCGGCTGCCACTGCGGGTCCTCCTCCTACCACTGGGCGACCGGTGTCTGCTGCTGCTGGCAGCCGGCCTCGTGGTCTGTTGACGCGTCTCGTGGCCGCCATCTTGGAATTCCGCACGCGGCGTGCTGCTTCGTCGCTTTTTTGCCGCTGAGCGCTCGATGTCGTCGAGGCATTCGGTCATTCTACCCAGTTTGTCATCCATCCTCTCCTGGAATCCATTAAACGCGTCCAGGAGCGCCGATGTGTCGGATTTCCTCCGTTTATCACTGGGCCCGGCTGGGCTGTCATTGGGGTGTGCGCCCGCGTGTCGCTCCTCGGTGCGAGTAGATCTCGACTGTGTTTTGTTAGTTGTTTTTTCGTGCAGGACTACTGATTTTGGTCGTCCGCACGATTTTTTCGCCGTCGTAGGGGCAGGTGGTGTTGGTGGTGTATCCTCCTTTTGGCGTTTATTGCGTGTTGACAGCATTTTTTACGTAGTGAGTAAATCGGGCGGAGACTCGCAGCAACCACGCGGCAGGTTCGGGTTCACTGGCGGAAGTGAGCTGCTCCGGTCTCTGGCGTGGTGCCAGCCCGAACCGCTAGGCGAGGGCGCGGTTGTCGCCCGGTATGCAGTATAGGTGGCGCCACCGTCCCATAGAGTTTAGTGGTTAAGGTTATACGGTCCTGAGCTGCAAATTACCCATGTTGCCACCGCAACATGAACAATGTGACTGAGTGGGATACCAGGTCATGGTGCCGGCGGCCTGGTTTCCCAGTTGGATAGCACTATAAAGTCGCCATGGGTGCGCACTGTCACAAGTCGGTACCCGTCCTGATATGACCTTAGATGTTGCTAGGACTTAAAACAACAACAAACAAAACCACTTACTCAGTCACGTACTCACTCACACACTCACTCACACGTTCATGCACACACTCACACACGCACACACTCAAGCACACTCGCTCACTCACTCACTGTAACTTCAGTGCTTAACCAACGACACACCGACTGCCAGCGATCGATTTCTATAAATAGAACTCGGCCCTTCCTGCGTCCGTTACGACGGCAGCGTGATCACCGCGTGGACTATATATAGATGCGCATTCAGCGCCCCGCGTGGTGACGGGATGGTGATTGTGGTGTGTGTGGTGTGTGTAGGGTGTGTGTGTACGGTATATATTTTGGGTCTGTGTTTAGGGTGTGTGTAGAGTGAGTGTCAGGTGTGTAGAGTGTTTGTAGGGTGTGTGTAGGGTATGTGTGTTGGTTGTGCGTAGGATGTCTATGCTGTGAAATCATGACTTTATTTCGGAGACAGCCCCCCTCCCCCCAACTCCCCAGCCGCATTACATTCAGCATGGTTGGTTGTTGGAGTTTTACGTCCTGGCAACATCAAAGGTAATATCAGGACGGATAACAACCTGTGACAGTGTGCACTCATGGTGACTTTATAGTGCTGCCCCACTAGGAGGCCAGGTCACCAGCGCCATGATATGACCTTATGTCCTACTCAGTCACAGTATCCTGACACTGAGCCAACAAGTCTTTGCCCTATCCTACTAATGCATGGCTCGGAAGCGACAAGTATACATTTTTAAGTCACTGGTTTGACTCGACCAGGGTTCAAATCCCACGATCTACCAAACCGGACGTTCAACAACCATACAGGGCAGGGCGTATAATCAAACACTCTCCAACACGCTCGGGGTGGAAGAAATGGTGGCTTAATCCAAAACTTTTTCTCTCTTTTTAATAACCGATATAACTACAGCAAAATAGGATTTAAAGTATGTTTTTATTGCATATTTTAGTTATATTTCCATTTCATTCATCTGAATCATATATATATATATTTAAACACAGGACTTGTACTGGTACAGGACGGTACCAGCACACATGCCACGTGATCACTCCTAGCCAACCCCAGCCAAGACGTGGGTTACTGGAGGTCCGGTCGTTTTGCACACGGCACGTGTATTTCTCGACTCCACTCGCAGTGTTCGATTTGAAATTCTAGCAACTCGGTGACCCGAGTCGCCCGGGTCGTGTTAATCGAATACGGCCACAGCGTGTAGCTTGCATAGGATCCTGGCAACACTGCTATTGCTAACAGCAGCCAGTGTCGTGGGAGTTATCAAAATGAGAAATATTGCACCTAGAGCAAGCACATCTCTAGCATTCCCAACCCACATCTCTGGCATTCCGAGCCGGTGGTGATAACCATTACACCACCTAGGCTCCCTGATGTCACATCCTATCCAGGCTCACCCATCTTATAGCCGTGTTTACACGGGCAATTTTAAGCCGAACTAGATAAGGCGAACTAGAGGAGGCGAACTAGGTGTGAAAGTGAGTCCTGTTTACACTTGCAGTACTTGGATCGGTTTAAAGCGGAAATCGATATTTGCGCATGAGCAAGCCCATACTAACCAGCGCCACTTTTGGTTAGTCGACGTCGCCACGAGAGAGTGTGGGTTCGACCTAGATATGTATGGACTGAATCGTATTGGTTTGGAACTGTCAAAACTTCTGCTGGGCAGTGAAACCCTAAAAATAAATGATGAAAAAAATATCTGTGCACAGCTAGCAGTGTCATAGAGCAAATTTACCGGAAAGTCAACAAACTAAGGTCTCGACTGCGCATGCGTGTGATGTCATTAATCCGCCTCAAGTAAACCGCTACCGTTTACACTATCATTTATAAACCGACTTTCATAAAGCTCTTCATATAAACTACCTTGACAAGTGGTTTATATAAAGCGAATAATATGACGAGCCCCAGATAAAAGATTCACCCCGTACTTACAGTACAGGGGTGAACGACAACGTAGTCTAAATACGGGCGAAAATAGCTTTAGTATGGAACAGGAAGTAGAATGCCTGGTTCCAATATCAAATGGATACTTATATGGGCACAGAGTTGGTGAAATGGGAGAGAATGCAAAAAGACAAGATGGCGGCCATAGAACGCCGTCGATTTCACTTTTAAATCTGATTAAACTATATGTTTTATTATATTTTTCAACTCAAAGGTAGCGGGGAATTATGAAGACATATACAAAGAATAAATGTTGCTTCTTAGATTGTGAAATTAGGTTCTCATTGTGTGACTGGGGCTTAAGCGCCACCTAGTGATAGACACCGCCTTCGGCTGAGAGCTATGTGACGTTGTGAGCAACCCTGGACGCGCCAGTCTGTGATGCCGGTGTCACGGAATAGAATTGCCCCCTTAAAATTGTCTCCCCTTGGCGAATTAATTTTAAAATAAACCCCCCCCCCCTTGAAATGGAATCACCATAACCCACGAAATTCAGGTTCATATATATAATATATAATGGAAACAATTACCGTCGTATTTTTATACTCGCATAATACGTTATACATGACATATATATATATATGTGTGATCACCAAATAAAGCGATGAGGAGGATGGAGGTGGGGAGGAGGGAGGGGACGGGAGGAGGAAGGGGACGAGAGGAGGGAGGACGAGGGGTGGGGGACGGGAGGGGGGAAAGGGAAGGGAAAACAGGGAGGAGTTTATTTGTCGAAATAAAATCTCGGGGGGGGGGGAGAACACTTTGAGGGGGCGATTCTATTTCGTGACACCGGTATAGTCGAGGCGCACACGGGCGGAGGGCGGGGCGGGGTGGGGTGGGGTGGGGTGGGGTGGAGGGATGGGGGTGGAGTATACAGAGCGGCAGGATGGAGCCAGCACGGGCTTCCGGTAAAGTACGGCGTCATAAAGCTTCATCGTCCGATGGATGCTAAACATTTACGAAACCAAAACTGTCACCTAGGTTTGATCATCGATATCTAGTTTGGATACTGGGGCTTTCATTAAACATTCATTGCCGTAAATATAACCCACAAAAAAAAACCCGAATGCTAAGCAGGGAACCTAGCTTCCATATCTGAAGGGACACAGCTGGGTACCACCTGAGATTACAAATATTAATATATATATATATATATATATACATATATATATATATATATATATTTAACCGTTCGGCTATTTCGCCCCCGCCTAAGGCGAACCTAATGTGTTAATTTCCATAATGATTTCCAAGTGAATTTCCTGGGGCCGCCGCCTCTCGTCCCGTCTGCAGGTCGACCACCTCAGTCGGTGTAATTCCCAGACTAAGGGCGGACAGCCAGATTACCATAGATATATGGTTTGTCCTTCCCCCGCATTTATATAATAAAGGAGTTACTTATTGTTTCAACTAACTGGCTCTCCTCCCCGCCGTTTTGCGAGTGTTGATATACTTTAAATAATTCAGATCTAGGCCGACTCCCTATGTTGTGTCGCCGCTGTCACTTATAAACAGCCTACGTTAATGTCTTACTCAGTAAAATATCATTACGTTAATTCAGGTTTTGATTGATAATGTGTCTATTATATCCCCACAGAAGGGTTGATCAGCTGCTTAAGGCCTACCAGGCAGAAGGCCCTTAATTACATATAGAATAATCGAATATCAATATCAAGTTGACCATAGCGGTTAATAATAATATACGTAAAGACTGGAGAATAGTAAAGAATGCAAGGAACGTTCCTATCACTTTTAAGAGCTCATGGCTTTATTCTTACCCTACTGATACAATCCGGTTCACTAATAATAATGAATACGCATAACTACAACCCTTCCCACCATGATTACTTCCGAATTCCGACAATAAAGGCCTAAATCTCGTCTAAAACATCAGAGCGTGCAGAAACACGTCCGATAGGTCTGAGCCCGAGCGCTTGACCTTCCACCATTGCTAGGAAAGTCGCAATCGATGTCTCCTAGCAACGCGTTACAGCAGGGAACCTGGCCTCGCAAATGGTGGCAAATGCGGGTCTGTCTCGGCGAGTAGACCGCATTTCTGAATGCGGGCTAATCGGCCCAAGCCCGCAATTGCCACACGACGAATAGTCTCGCACACTTCATATATATATATATATATAGGTACTCCAAAGTGCGCGGATACACTGTCCACATATGTGATGTAAATGTAGGTATGATCTATGTAATATGGCGTTTTATTCCATTGCAGAAAAAGTCTGCATACCACCTGAAAATCCGAAGCTAAGACTCTGATAAGTTAATTTACTAGAACTTGTTCTTACTGCTGATGCCTTTGGTTTTCCACGATTTCAGTGTGCACACCGAAATTAATTTGGCATATTTTTCACTTTAAAAATCTCCAAGGTTAACTCCTTAAAATAAAGGTTGCACATAAAACTAAAGTGAATTAGACAACAACTATCAACCTAATAGGGGGGGCCTATATATAAATACATAATCTGATGGTTTTAAATTTCTATTACACTAAAAAATAATATATATATATATTTATATATATATATATATATATTATTCTTTAGTGTAATAGAAATTTAAATCCATCAGATTATGTAAATCTAAGTAAGTGACTGCTATGGAGTGTACCTCCCATCAACCCCTGAGGTAATATAATATAAGTGCCGACTTGTGACAGTGCGCACACCTGGTGGCTTTATAGTGCTGCCACGCTTATATTATGCTGTCAGAATTATAATGCAGTATAACACCCAGTGACATTATTTTGACGCTAAGCCGAGTAGTCATTGTCCTATTATACAATGAAACCAGTTTTAACGCACTCCAAATTTAACGCGAATTTGGATATAACGAGATGGTTCATTGGACCCAAAATTCTTTAATTCAAAGGTAATTCAGTAAACTGAACCCCGATTTAACACGACTTCGCTGTTTTCACGATGACGTTGTATGGACCTCAACGATCGCATTATAACGGGGTTTCACTGTACTAATGCTCATCACTAGTCAAGGTAGTGACAAGCTCCATTTAAGCCTTGGTGTAAAAATATACGGATTTTCGGTTCAGAATTATATATTGGCAGAGAGCATTATTATTCTTGGGCGACGGAGTGGGGACAATGTTATGTAAACTAAAAGCAATAGTATCCCACTCCCATTAGGACATGATATAAGCTATGTGAAATATATGTTCATACATGATGCCTGAGATTAATGAAGAGAGGTTCCTATATAAGAGGCAGTACATGATTGTTGAAATGTTTCTCTATGCATCCACAAAGAGTGCAATTGGAGAAAAAGACCATTGTAACAGAGATCTATTCTAACAGTCTGCAACTACCTGTCCCTACATCACCACTGGGTGGGCCCACCAGCCTAATCTGCATATACACACAGGACACCACCTGCAGCTGGGTTGAGTGACAGCCACCCCTACTGGGGGGTGCCACCCACCCATACTGAGGGGGTGCCTGATTGGCTGGCTGTGGGGATGCTCAGTCACCTACACTCACTTGGCCCTCTGACCACACTAGCCTCACTTTGAGATTTAATTCATTTTTATAGACTCTGCTTCAGGCACACTGGACCGGGATCACTCTACTCCTGGCTCTTGAGTGAGACACACCTACTCTAGAGCAGGACCCTAGACACTCTGTCTGATGCTATCCAAATTCATATATATCCAAATTGAGCTGTGTACAACAACCAGGGGACTCTGGTTCCATGGGCTGTAGGCACTGACTCTTAGATACAAGAGAGGTAATGAGACTCTGTGTGGGCAACAGGTAAGGAGTGGAGGTGATAGGTCACTAGTAGGTGTAGAGGAGTTGATGCCAATAAAGCACAACTTCTTCACTGTTAATCTATGTGACTTGTCTTACCTTTCTTCCTTATGAGTTTGTTGATGGGTATGATTAAGGGTTGATTAAGGGAAGTATCCCAGGTGATATGAAGGAGAGAGTTTTATGGTATTCGCTGGGGCTGTGAGCAGCCGAGTAACACCAAAAATACTATTTTGGGTTGGATTTGAATAGGAATCGAACCCATGATACCCAAAACAGGAAATGGACAACAGTTCTATTAAATTGCCTCAGTATCCCTTTTTATGTGGCAACAAATGTTTATTAAGTGACCAGTATCTACTTTAGATATGTTTGTTTGTTTAACGACCCCCCCAGCACAAAAAGTATACATCAGCTATTGGGGGTCTAAATAATTGTTTTGGTTTAGAATATTTGATTGTGTCATCAGACTATGCAGCTTTAAATAACATAATCATTAGATAGGTGAATGAATATGTAGACTCAAATATTGACCCATTCGGAAATGTATTCAGCTCAACCTGCTGTGATGACTTTTCAAAATGTTATCGAGGAGAATCTTTCAATGCTCAGTTAAAAGCCCAATCCAATAAAACTGCTAAAACATCAGTCAGATCCTACTTTATTTTCTAACTTGTTTTCTTTAGTTTGATATTAAAAACATTGATATCGCAGCTTCTACTAATTAAAATATCTAATGATAATGTTATTTAAAGCTGCATAGTCCGATGAAACCATTAAATATTCTAAACCAAAACAATTATCCTGACTTTATTCTACATATCTAAAGTAGATACTGGTCACTTAATAAACATGTGTTGCCACATAAAAGAGGATCTTGAGGCAATTGAATAGAACCTGTTATTGCAGAAGCCTATGGTGTCAGAGTTTCGGCATGCTTGAAAAAAATAATTTGGCATGCTTGCACTTCAAATATCTCAAAAGTTAGCCATTTAAGACAAAAGATACTTCATAACGATCAACCTAATATATGTATCTAAGAAAATGACAGAAACTCAAAACAATCGGACTATGCAACTTTAAATAAACAGTGAATTCCCTAAATAAGGAGTCCCATTGGGTCTCTGGATGCATATTAATCTTGGCCTGTGCTCGACCTATTCTCACCCTAGAGCCTTCAGACCTCACGCCCCATACTGGGTGATAACTCTTTATAGTATATATATTATATATATATATATATATATAATATATAATATTAAGATTATACAGATATATATATATATATACATGAAATATAATATATTATAATTTTAAAATATAATTATGAATATATATATATATATATATATATATATATATATTATTCAGCAATAGCTCTTAATATTATATACTATATATATATATATATATATATATATATATATATATATATACATACATATTAGGCAGGGCAGAAGGCGTCGGTGGGTGGGCGGACGGTTAGACATATGGGATACATAATGAGATAAGACAGAACTGGTTGACAAAAAACAATCGTTTGCATATACATATATAGATGTAAATATATATATATTTTAATTCCTAGCGAGAATATAGTAATAGCCCACTGATTTCTTATTTAGATCCAGCCATGTGTGCTAGTTAATGGGTTAGGTAATAGTGTCCATCTGCAGTTAGTGATGCAATGGCTGAAGGGATCGGGAACTAAAATCTCTCTATATATATACACATATATACATGAATATATATGTGCATATACATATACATATATATGTGTATAAATATACATATATATGTATAACCACACAATAAATATAGATGTCTATTCATATACATATATACATTTATATATATCATTTATTATATATATCATTTATATATACATTTATATGGATAGTGATACATCCTTTATCGCATGTAATAAGCTCTGTACCGCCCCCACCACCACCACCACCACCACCACCACCACACTCAGCTTGGGTTGGGGAAGGGGCCCTACATGGGGTGTGACACTCCACTCACTTGCAAGGTTTTTTAATATGTATTTACAAATGAGCCTGTCTCAAAAGGTGATAACTCTTTTTTTTTTTGTCCATTGTAATGATTGACACAAAACAGCACAGAAACGGTTACACTGAAGACACAAGGAAATTTGCTTCAAATCAATATGTATTCTATTGGCATTATGAAACACCATGTAAAAACAAATCAGTTTATCCTGAGCAAATGCATAAGCAGATAGTATGTTGATCGTTACAATGGACAAAGTTTTGTCCCATATTGCTTAGCAACTTTTGAGACAGTTTCATATATATATAATATATATATATATATATATATATATATATATATATATATATATATATATATAGTAACTTGTATATTATAAGGCCGTTGTAAGGAAGCAAAGAATACATAGTATTTATGTATCATATGCAGAGTATATGAGCACATATGCATAGTTAAGAATTATCTATACATACATATATATATATATAGATACATATATAATATATATATTATATTTCTATGCCGAGGCTTGCATTTGTAGAATAAAATGAAAACAATATTTAATTTAATTGCAACTTATTTTCGCGATGGTGAAACTTTTCTCGAAGTAAGGCGTGCGGTTCGGAACGGTGCGAGGGTAGGGCTGGAGGGTGGGGGTAGGTAAGCTCTGTGTGTGTGGAGAGGGGGGGAGGGGCCCTTTCTGCGTCTACTGAGGTCTAAGCACCTAGCTGGCACATCCACAACTCGGCTCTCCCCACCGTATCACGCAGCGCCAGCCACCGAGCAGCTCGGAGCTGCTCAGACGGCCTGCCGGCCCGACAAGTCATGCAAGTGAGGCGTGCAGAGCTAGCGCCTCAGCAGGGACAGCAGGAGAGGGGAGGAGATAGGCGAGAGAGGAGAGGGGAGAGAGAAGAGCGGAGCGGGGAGGAGAGAGGTGAGAGAGGTGACCGGAGATCTCATCACCATCGTCATCATCATCATAACATTGCCACTACCTAGATTGGACAGCGTTGGACTGTGGGGCCGGCAGCGGGAGCCATACTCCGGACGAGCAGTCTGTATGCTCCTAAGGTAGCATATATCACATGAGAGGTCAGTGCAGACTACCCATATCAGTTCCAGTGACACCACTGCAGCAACCAACCAAGCAGACCGGGGGACGGGCAGGCATCAGGCCATCTAGTCGAGCACTCTGGGAAGGCTGTTTGCTTCGAGCCAAAAACAAACAATCACGATAAGAAAATACAAAGCTAGGATCATCAGTAGCCTCGCCGCGCCTGTACGCGGCGTGCGGATGCTGCGGTGGGTGGATGTCACGTTACTCGGGGAGTTACTCCCGAGCTGCTCACACACACGGTCCGCCGGGGAGGCCTGGGCGCGTCACAGCGGGGTGCTGAGCGGTGATCGGCTATCAGCCCGCCCGTGGGGAGCTGTCCCTGTTGTCACCGCCCACCCGCCCGCTAGCCCGCCCGCACGCCCACCCGCAGTCATCGTTGTCGCGGACAGTGACAGACAGACAGACAGACAGACACACACCGGACAGGCGGACCTACACCGGGACACCCGAGCAAGTGGCACCATCAGGCATCAGGGGCAACGCGCAGATATAGGTGCCTAGAGCGACGCACACGCACTCACTTACTCAACAGCCCACACGCCCACTGCGCACGCGCGTACTCACACTCCCATTGCTGTCACTGACACAACACACGATGAGCAGCTCGAAGGAAGAGGAGGGCGTTCCGAAAACAGGTACTCACCCAGATAGGCTGTATAATAAGAGTGCGCCTGTATAATAATACTCCCCTCCCCCCCCCCCCTCTTCTCCAGCTGTTCTGTCCTAATGTGCCTTGTGGCTAGCAGTCGGGGCTTGCTTGGATAATGAAGTAATCCTAGCATAATAATAATAATAATAATAATAATAATAATAATAAGTAATTCTTGCATAATAATTATGATAATATTCATAATAATAACAACTATCATTATTATCACCACCATTATCATCATCATCATCATCATCATCATCACAATAATCTTACTAATTATCGTTATAATAAGCACGATCATAATCATAATATTAATAACAACAATACTCAGAATAATGAAAATACTAACAATAACACAACTGCTAGTGTTTAAAGTTGCATAGTCCGATAGTTTTGAGTTTCTATAATTTTCTGGGATAAATATATTAGGTTGATCGTTATAATTTACTCACCAGACGGGATGGCTGAATGAGTTAGAGCGTCCGTCTCCCGCGTTGGTAGATCGTGGGGTCGTGAGTTCGAACCATGGTCGAGTCAAACCAATGACTTAAAAGTTGACACTTGTCGCTTCCTAGCCTGGCACTCGGCTTTATTAGGATAGGGCAAGGACTGGTTGGCTCAGTGTCAAGATTATTTGACTGGGTGGGATATCAGGTCATGGTGCTGACAGCCTGGTCCTCCAGTGGGGCAGCACTATAAAGTCATATATACAGATATATATATATTTATTATATCTATATTGTGAAATAATAATAATATAACATTTATATAGCACCCGATCCAGCAAGCCGTTCTCAGGCGCTTTACATAACAAACAAATATACAGGAAAATAAATTTCACCTAGTTAAAAGCAGATTTAAACAAATGTGTCTTAAGACCTTTTTTAAAAGCACCAACACATATAAACACAAGGACATGTTCCCCACACGGTTCATTAGTATCTAATTTATTCTACACATAGAGGGTCTTATTAGTTCCCCTTTCTCTCACTGGCGCCACCTACAGGTGGTCAGTTACCGCCTCCTACTGGCACTTCCAGGGCCACTATTTATAGACTACATCGCCATTCCAGCCGCGCAGTGCATTGTGGGATGCATGGCAGATAAACAAACCCCCGCGAAGCACATGGACACTGGGTGCAGCTATGAAATGTGCTAGTTTCAACTCATCTCAGCTCTTGTTAGAAACATAGAATACCAACTAAAAATATATATATAATAAATTAAGATGTTAATCTTTTATCTAGCATTGCATTTACATCAATACCGGCCTACATCTTATGCCATGTGCGTTTAGATTTAGACAAATCTTCGCACTCAGACTAGTGTATAGAGCCATAGCCAGAGTCAGTTTTACTTATTTTATTCATGTTTATATTTATATCCTATGGTTAATGACATATGTAGAACTAGAAAATGAGTAGGGTTAATCAGATATTGGTTATATATTTCTCTGAAACAAGTGTCTGTTGACACATTTAGCATTTTAATATTTAGAACAAGAATTAAAAATAGTGTCATGGGGGTGTTGAAAATGGGAAATATTGCACGTAGAGTGGGACTCGAACCCATATCTCTTTGCATTCCGGGCCAGTGTGCTAACCGTTACACAACCTAGGCTCCCTGATGTCACCACACTACCCACGCCTACCTGTTTATGTGGTTACTTGCCTGACAGGTCAGTGCAGACTACTACAATAGTGATGTGGATAAAGTGACTGATTGTTTTGCATGGAATTGTATGTTTCTAAGCTCAAAATGTTTAACTATGGCTAGTTTTGTGTTAGTTATATCCATCAGATCATTATATTGCATGGGTGATTGATTACATGTTTATGCCAAATTGTTATGTATTTCTATTAATTTTGAATAAAATCGAAGTTTTGCCCTATGCGTATCGGCAAACTCAATGGCCATACACATTTGCTTTGCTGCCAACGCCGTTTACACCGCATGCACAGTCGGAACGGTGATCTCGATTATTATATATGTCCCGCACTGACTTCAGGAAAGGAGCTGCATAGACATGTACGCGTTGAATTGTGATTTCACCAGGGAGCATAGGCAGTGTAATGGTTAGCACGCTAGCCCCGGAATTGCAAGAAGTGTGGGTTCGAATCCTGCTGTATGCATAATATTTCCCATTGGCATGACCCCCCCACGCTATGTATATATATATATATATATATATATAGTTAGTATATTTATATACGTGTATAAAATCATCGGTATGAGGTATTTCTTATTATTTCCTATTATTATTATGATCCGTTATTGTCCACTAACAGACCCAGATCTATTCACTGCGGCACTCATTTGCCTACGGTGGCGCCGCCACCGGCAGTTCTTGGTACTGATTCCTCAGAAGTTGTATGGATCACTTGCTCTGAAAAGTTTTATTATTCGATAGGGCTATATTTTCCTGTCAAAGAGAAAAATAAACTCTCTCAATCCATCCCAGCTCTTTCTCTTTCTTCTCCACCTCAGCTAGGATAAGTTTATATATATATATATATATATATATTTATATATATATATATATGGATAGTGATAAAACCTATATGGATAGTGATAAAACCTTTATCGTGTGTAATAAGTTCTGTAGTCTTGCCCCTCCCTCTCTGCTGCGGGGTGTGGTGGTTCCCAGCATGCACTTCTCAAAACTCCCTCTGCGCGGGGCGTAACACTCATATATATACATATATACACACACAGTGAAACCCCGTTATAATGCGAATCGTTAGGGTCCATAAAATGTCATCGCGAAAACAGCGGGGTTGCGCTAAATCTGTGTTGAGATTACTGAATTGCCTTTGAATGAAATAATTATGAGTCCAATGAATCATCATGTTATATCCGATTTTGTTTTAAATCAGGGCACATTATAACGGAAGTTTCATTGTATGTAAATAGATATATTTAGAGAGAGATTCATATATTCCCTATCTAAAAATAACAGTGACAGATGAGATTAGAGAGCATGGCAAATGATGCATGCACGATAAGCACCAAAGGAATGTTGCGTGATAACGCAGACAGCGCCGATGCTGGATTCACGTTTTACCTGGGCCCGAGACCCATTTCCCTATACTACGGCCGCCTTGCCCGGCGCCACTTAAGCCCCAGTCACACATACCCGGACGAGCGCCGGACTGCCATCTGGGGTGGTCCGGGGTGATCCGTGGCTCATCCGTGCCGACACCCCCCGATCCGTGGCTCGTCCGGCGCCGTCCGGGCTCGGCCCCGGATGTTTTAAAATGTTTAAAACATCCGGGGCGGTCCGGGGGATTTTGTGATCCGGGCTCAATCCGGCCTGATCCGGGGGTGGTCCGGGGGTGATCCGGCTATTCCGGGGGTGGACCAGGCCTGTCCGGGGGTGGTACGGGGTCATTTTGAGCCACGGTTTGACCCGGACCAACCCCGGACTGTCCCGGACTACCCCCGGCCTAGCCACGGACCACTCCCGGACAGCCGGGGGTGGTCCGGGGGTGGTCCGGGTTAGTTAGGGGCCGGTCCGGCCCAGTCCGGGGCCGTTCCTGGGGCAGTCCGGGGGTGGTACTGGGCGGTCCGGCCTTTGGTCCGGGGCTCGTCCGGGAAAGTGTGACTGCGAGGCAAAAATCGACGAAAACAGTGATTTTATCCATGGTGGTCCGGGACAGTCCGGGCCGTTGGTCCATGGGTGGTCCAGCTCAAAATCCGGGGCTCATCCGGCTATGTGTGACTGGGGCTTTACCACTGTGCAAACAGGAATGGTCAGCTGGGGTCTACCAAATTACCAGCAACGTGACTACAAAGGTGTGGCGGGAGCAGCCAGGTCCCACAGATACCATATACCCCCCCCTCAGGAAATGTAAATGGATAGTTCCCAGAAAGGTATTGATCGATTCTACCTAACTGTATGGTTGTCATGTAGGTGCATTTGTCATATATAGCTAAAAGAATGCTTATTGTTTCCAGAAATGTTTTCTGTAATTACAGTTGTATATACCTGCAGTGTGTGTGGCGCGATGGTGACCCACCCATATACAACTCCCTGACAACTTGGGTGTGGGTGTGTGGGGGGGGGGGGCGCACACCACCAAAGCGCCGATGGAGGAAGTAATAAAGTATATATGTTCCCCTATACTTGTATAATTTACGTTATATCAAAATCCTCATACAATAATATATATATATTAATATATAATACTTTATATATATTATATATATATATATATATATACACACCCAATATATTTGTACCTACAGTGAACCCCCATTATAACGTACCCTGATTTAACGTGAATTCTGATATAACACGATGATTCATTGGACCTGGAATTCTTTAATTTAAAGGTAATTTAATAAACTGAACCCTGGTTTAGTGTGACCGCACTGTTTTCGTGATGACATTTTATGGACCCCCATAGCACTATAAAGTCGTTGCTATTTCTGCGCACTGCCACAAGTTAGTACTGGTTCCGATATGATATGGATGTTGCTAAGACATCAAACCTCCATTACTGAAAAAGTAAAAAATAAGGAACCTGTTCAATTAAATAGGATGTAAAATCACAGGAAGTAAAAAGAGCGACATATTACTTTGTTTAATTAAATTAAAAAGCGGCAAAGTAAATAACTCTTCAAGCTGCATAATCCGATAACAGTATATCATTTTCGCAACCAACTACTCAGCTAGATTATAGCTAAAGTAAATTATGCGATCAACCCTAGATCTTTTTATCGAAAAATATGTGAGAAAATCAAAACCATTGGATTATGTACTGTCACTGCTATATGATACACAACGAATGAAGGACAGAGTCAGGGGTGGAGAAAAAACATTTTATTCAGGATAAAATGAGAAGTAAACAATAGTCAGAACAATGACAAAGATAAATATCAGGTAAATGTCAATGCAATGACAATGAAGGTAATGTTAAGAGAAATGTCAGAACAATGACAGTAAATGTCAGGACAAGCCGGGTATGGACGAGGTCATCAGGGGGAGAGCCCCGAAGAGCTCTCCACGCTATAGGACGCTGGGATGGGGAGAGCCCCGAAGAGCCCTCCACGCTATAGAGAGAAAAAGAAACAAAAAATAAAAAGCAGGGGTGGGCGGGTGGAAAAAGTGAGTGCAGCTGGAGCAGGCAGGAGGCGGACTGGCTGGAGGCAGCGGCAGGCCACATTATTATAAAGGGAGGACAGGGGGCCATGACGTAAGGGGGGAGTCCTCCTCCGCCGTGAATCAAATGCAATGCAAGCATTGTGACCGATACGCGACGAAGGAAGGACAGAGGCAGGGGTGGAGAACAAACATTTTATTCAGGATAAGATGAAAAGTAAACAATAGTCAGAACAATGACAAAGGTAAATATCAAGTAAATGCCAATGCAATGACAATGAAGGTAATGTTAAGAGAAATGTCAGTAAATGTCAGGACCAGCCGGGTATGGGCGAGGTCACCAGTGGGAGAGTCACTGGGATGGGAAGAGCCCTCCACCAAAATGGAGTAGAGGGCTCGTGGGGGCGCCAGGGGGAGCGAGGCGGGGTATGTAGGCATACACTGCATCGGAAGTCCAGGTCCCATGGGCCTTGATGTCCTCACCGGGGACTCCGGTGCACTGGCACACCTGGGCGGCACCACGGCGGAGGCTGTGCAGGGTGAAGGAGTCCGGGGGCGGCACCGAGAGGACGCGGAGGGCCGAGTGGAGGATCGCGGTGAGAGTGCGAGGGTCGAACGGCCAGCCCGAGGGCATGATGGAACGCCGGGTCATCGGGGATGTCCGGTACGAGGGCGATGGCTGCTGACCAAGTCACGATAGGGCAGAGCGCGGAGCCCAGGGAGGCCGTGAAGAAGAGGGCGATGGCAGCCAAGGGTCAAGCGGAGGCCACCCGGGCTGCCGCGACGTCACTGCGTGCGATGGTGTGGGGGCCGCTCCACTTCCCCACGGGGCTGGATTGCCTGAGCATCGCGTATTACCCGTGCAGGGGGGCAGCCCAAGGCACGACACAAGAGGATCCATGAGGTGCTGTGGGGTAAGTGGGGGGGAAGGGCACGGGATGTGCGCCGAGGCCATTCTCCCCCTCAGCAGACTTCTCAGGCGAGGCGCGAGGTGAAGGCCGAGGGCTCGCCCCCCCGCAGCCTCAACCCAGGAGCGCGCCCCGGAGAGGGCGTTCCTGGCGGAGGCGGGCGCGATGGCGGTGGCGTAGAGGGTGGCGTTGTAGGCCGCCACCTCGAAGTCGGATGGGTGGAGCGCGTTGAGGTTGTGGGCATGCATATAGGTGACGTATGCATATAGGTGACATAGGCCTCAACCTGCCGTTGTCTGTTCCTCCAGGTAGAGGGCGTGAGGGAGGCGATCCAGAGGCCGTCCACCACGGCGACCTGGAGGGCGGAGAAACCTGGAATCAGAGGGCAGGGTTGTAGGGGAAGTTGTCGTGGCATGGAGTCACATAGGACAATCCAAGGCGAGCGACCTCAACCCGGGCCACCTCGGACCATGGCCCGAGGAGGTGGGCCCGGCTGAGGCGCGGCATGGCATGAGGAGGAGGAGGTCGCGGAGGTGGAGTCCAGCGGTCTCCTGGTGCTGCAGCGGCCGACGGCGCGACCTCGGCCTCGGGCGATAGACGGCATGGTAGGTCGTGGATGAGTAGGCCAAATAAAAAGTGAGTGCAGCTGCAGGAGTCAGGAGGCGGTGTTTCTGGACCCACCGGCGGGCCGCATTATATAGGGAGGACATGGGGGGATGATGTAAGGGGGTAAAGGCGGGGGAGGGTCATCCTACGCCACGAATCAAACGCAATGCAAGCATTACAACCAATTTATTATGTGGATATAAATAACGGCAGCCCCTTAATTTTTCTCTCTAAGCATATCAACTTCCATGTTATTCACTGCGGAGTGGGCATTCTCATCTCCCCACCTCCTCTACACCATGAGGTAACTGTCACTCTGCTCACTTTCAAACTGTAAATAATACAATGTCTACAATGCTATCATCTGGTATACTATGCTTATTATAAATAATATCTCCTATGCCATAAACCGGATGCGGTGACTGAATCGGTAAGAGCGCAGACTTCCCATGCGGAAAGGCGGGAGTTCAAATCCTTGCCAAGTCAAACCAATGACTTACAAAATTGATACTTGTCGCTACCTAGCCTGACGCTGGACATTACTAGGATAGGGCAAGGACTGGTTAGCTCAGTATCAGGATAATGTGACTGGGTGGGATATCGGGCTCAGGGTGCCGGCAGTCTGATTTCCCTATGGAGCAGCACTATAAAATCACCATGAGTGTGTACTGTCAGAAGTCGGTACCCGTCCTGATATGACCTTAGATTTTGTCAGGATGTAAAACTCCTAACAACCAACCAACCAACCAACGACCATAAGTGTGCTCTGTCACAAAATCGACGCCCGTCCTAATAATAATGTGACCTTCGATGTTGCCAGGACCTAGAACCCCAACAAACAAACCTACGCCATAAACACCAGCTTCGCGCCGGCTTCCTCTCGTCTTAATTACACACATGCCTCTTTGCTCGGCCTCTCCCCCCCTCCCTCCCTCTGCCAATATGTGATCAGTCTGCAGCGAAGGTAGCAGCGTCCGCTGGTTATCTACTTATCTGTATGTGTGCCATAGTGTTTGGCGCCACCTCCCGGGATACATTAGTACTAATAGATTGACGCGCTGTGTGAACTGTGTATCCATTATTGTATGGGGTCATCCAAAGTTTTCAACATTTTCAGGGTAGTACCAAGAGTACTACTTTTCCAGCCCCCCCCCCGCTCCCCCACCCCCTCAAAGTAGTGCACACCAACATTGTAGGGGTAGTAGCAGGACACTACAGAGATTATTACACGCGATAAGTCTTATCACTATCCATATATTCATATATATTATATATATATATATAAATATATATAAATATAGTATATATTATATATATATATATATATATATAATATATATATATATATATATATATATATATATTATATATGCAAGCCACTTCCACGAAATTTATTTGACCCCAGTAGCCAATGGCTTACTGTTTGTCCCGCGGTCGACACATAATGCATGCAGGCAGAGTGCTGGTTGCTGACACTGCACAACTGTACATCCGCTGGTCCGCCGCGTGTGTAAATTAGCTGCAGCTTCCATTCCCGGACTGTAGTCGTAGCGAGGGGACTGCTCTCTGAGCGGTTCTTCGATATGATGAGATTAGGGGAGCAGTAATCGCATCACCAACACAACCTCGTTTATTCACAATTGCCAGGGGGGGCCAGACGTGTCGGCCGAAGATAATGCGACTGAATGGGATATCGGGTAAAGGTGCTGGTGGCCTGGTCTCCCAGTAGGTCAGAACTATAAAGTCACCATGAGTGCGCACTGTCACCAGTACCTCCTGATATGACCATAGGTGTAAAACTAATTTTTTTTAAACAATCAATGGCATGCATAGGATAGGGCAATGACTGGTTTGCTCATTATCAGGATAATGTGACTGAGTTGGGTATTAGGGCATGGTGCTGGAGGCCCAGTCGTCCAGTAGAACCTATCACTACTGAAGCTATGATGTCCAGCAATTTGACATGCACACCAAAATTAATTTTGCAGGCTTTAAAATGGAAATTTACCTTTCCATTAACTAGGCTTTCTAACCCTTTTCTTCGCTTATTCCCGATTCTCAAGTGATCAATTGCGACTAAATCTAAAATGAGGCAGCTTTAACAATCACTGCAGAGGATCCAGAACAAAGCCCTCAAGACAGTCTACAAAGGTAAAGTCCTGAGCATATTAGAACAGCATGACAAATCAGAACGTGACCACCTCAGTACTGCGATTGATATCCACTGTCTATCACTCTTGTTTTCAGAGGGCTAGAGACCCATACTACATAGACCACATTGACAGATGCACTAGAATGAGCGAGGGTGTCCTCAACCAACTGTCAAGACCAACAATAAACAATTTAGCTAAAGCTCCTATCCACAGCGGAAGCAATATGTGGGATGTCTCCCGCCTACTCAAAATATAATTAACAAAATAAATTAAATTACCGAAACATTATTAAAAAGGATTGAGAGGCTGCAGCAAACCTTGGATTTCAGGGTCACTCCCTTCATCTCACCGATTGATGAGAACCACCGTACCCGCTCTGAGCCTGGCCTGGTCGCCTCTCCCTGCTTCCCCCAACTCCACCAACTCCATCAACATCAAGACCCTAGCTTGTCAGATCGGGCGCGGAGTCCTAATCGGTAGAGCGCAGGCCTCCTATACGGGAGATCGGGAGTTCAATTCCAGGTCGAGTCAAACCAATGACTTACAAAATTGATACTTGTCGCTTCCTAGCTTGGTGCTTGGCTAGGATAGCACAATGACTGGTTAGCTCAGTGTTAGGATAATGTGACTGTGGGATATTGGGTCATGATGTCAGCAGCCTGGTCTCCCAGTGGAACAGCACTATTAAAGTTGCCATGAGTGTGCACTGTCACAAGTCAGTACCCATCTTGATATGACATTAAATGTTACCAGGATGTAAAACTATTAAAAACCTCCACAAAAAAACACTGACTACACTGACATGCACTAGAATGAGCGAGGGTGTCCTCCACCATGTTCCAAAACCAACAAGCAGCCTAGACAGAGCACCTATCCACAGAGGAAGCAGGATCTGGAATACCTCCCCCACCCCTCCCCGCAACCCCCCCCCCCACACACACACACAATTAAAAAAAATTCAAATCGATTAAAAAATAAATAAATAAAGAGGCTCCAGCATACCTTGCATTTAAGGGACAAGATTGATGAGAAGCACCGTACCCGCTCTGAGCCTGGCCTTGTCGCCCCTCCCTGCTTCATCAACATCGAGACCCTAGCCTGTCAGGAAACTTAGCCACTTGTAACTGTACCTCAACGTCTTTATTGTCTCACTGAGCCACCAGAAGAAGAAGTTCTCAGAAAAATTAAAAATAAGAAAAGCTTGTTTGCCACTATACAGACAAAGAAACTTATTTATTTTGCCCACATCATTCATCAGAGTTCAATATACCATACATTGTTGGAAGGGAAGGTGAATGGCAGCAGAGGGAGAGGGAGACCAAGAACAGCATGGTTTACAAATATTTCACAGTGGACAGGCTTGAATTATTCACAGTCTATCAGAACAGCACACCATCGGGACAAGTGGAGAACCATTGCATCCAACCCTCGACTAGAGGACAGAACTATTGATTGATTGAGCCACCACACCACACACACGCCATGATAGAATACCCGACTGAGTCATATTATCGTGACACTAATCCAACCAGTCCTTGCCCTGACCTATCAATTATTAATTCTCCAATGCCAGGCTTTGGGTTGACTCGGCCGGGGATCAAACTATGACCTCCCACTCGAAAGTCAGAAGTTGGACTGCTAGTTTATCTCGCCTCGTTGAGGCATGACTGGTAAACTATGGGAAATAGATGACAGGACTTAGAATGTATCAACTGTTAAATAATTCGGTGTGATGGCCTTTCGCCGGTGTGTGCAGTGTTTGCGACTATTATAGCGATGCTATGTAAACCTAGTTCTCATTCAGTGTGCTTTGTATGAAGTCAACACTGCAGGCATTATCCTCCCCAACCCCACTCACCCTCCCCACACCCCATACGCCTCCCCACTACACCATCACACATAAATAGATACAATGGCTTGGTTCCAACTCCACTTACTGACTTAGAACAGGTTTAAAGCTGCATAGTCCGACGAAAGCATAGCATTTTCGAATCCTAAACACTTATCTCGATTTGATTATACATATGTAATTTTTAGATAATGGTGCACTTATTATTAAGCATTTGTTGCTGCATAGAATCAAAGACCGTATAATACTAAGACGGCTCACTCAGCCTGTACTGTGTGATCAAAATGATCAAACCCACCACTTGGTGCGCTGGTTGTTCTCTTGGTTAAACAGATGCTACATTATATGTATAAATGTATATATATGAATGTGAAAGATGTGTGATGATGGTGATGATGATGATGATGTGTGTTTGTTCATAGCAATTTCATATTGATGTGTATTCATACTTACCTATCTCATGTATAATATAATTGTATGTGTTTACATGTGAAACACCAACCAGCAGCGGGGTTGATCAAACCCACCACAAGGTGGCACTGCGAAATTTACATTACCATGGGAGAGATAGAGAGTGAGCTGTCTTGGTATTACAGGGTCTTTGATAGAATGGAATAATACTAAGTCAATTTGTGGTTAAATGAAACTCAACTCAAGTCAAATTCAACAGAGCCTGCTACTGCCGAAGTCTATGGTTCCAGACTTTTGACCTGCATGCCAAAATTAATTTCCCATTTTTACATTTCAATATCTAAAAAATTAGCCGTTTAAAATAAAAGTCACTTTAAAGTAAAGTAACATACATTATATTGATTAACCGAATACAGTAAAACCTCTCTACCCAACCACCTCCACAGATTGACTACTCACCTATATCGATCGCTTTATTTGGATCCCAAACGATTGTCTATACAATACCATTGTAACGATAAAAAAAAAACCTCCCTAAGCAGATCACCTCCATAAATGGACTATTTAAAAGTCGGTCCCATGGTCGGTCGATTTAGAGAGATTTTACTGTATTCTATTCTATTCTATTAAAAAATAAATACAAAAAGAAAGGCTCAACATCATCGAACTATGCAACTTTTATCATTATAACTTCATCAAAATGGCAGCAGCATAGTTCATTATAAACACCACTAAAATGCGCAGACCGCAATTTCCACCCATTGATGTCAATTGCATTCAGGGTAAGTCAGAGCTTATTGCAAGCATTTACAGACCCTGTCAGGGTATAGGGTAGCAATGACCATGACTGAGCGTATCCCACTCATTCAACACTTTGAGTTTCTGCCCTCTTTTCCCTCTTTTTCTCTCTCTTAATGTCATTAAAAATAATATATATACTTTACATAACAAGCTGCATAGTCCGATGAAGCATCAACTTGTTAAAACTAAAACAAACATCGACAATTGATTCTACATAGCTAACTAAGATACTGATGCACTTATTAATCATTTCTTGCCACATAAACAGGAATACTGAAGCAATTTAATAGAACCTGTTACTGGTGAAGCCTATGGTGTCAGAGTTTTGGTGCGCTTGCCAAAACTAATTTGACATGTTTGCACTTCAAATATCTCAAAATATTTAATATAAAAGTTACTTCACACTAAAGTAATGTAGGTAATAAAAATCAATTAAATATATTTATCTCATACAAATGACATACATTCAAAACCATTGGACGATGCAACTCTAAGTTTGAAATAAACTTTATTTTAAGGGTTAACTTTGCAGATATTTGAACTGAAAACATGCACAATTAATTATGCTGGACATAGCTTTTGTGTAACCATTTTCACACACTGTGTTTTACACTGCTCAACCCTTTCACACTGGCAATCTGTGTTTATACATGGAAAACAGGAAAACATTTTAGCCTTTTTGAGGGCAGCTGGACTGTACCACCTCATATAGTTTACTAAATAGATTCTATCAATTATTAATAAAACTTTTCCTTTTCTATGGGAATTTGTTTCCCTTGACCACAAATATATGATTGTGAGCTTTCTAATTTAATGAGTGTCTATTGGCACATAATTGATTGACTGCTTTTACATGTAAAAGTGATGGTTTGAACAAAAAACTAACATTTCTCGCCGTGAATATGGCCTATGCTGTCGACACGGCGCACGCTCCATGATGCTGATTGGCTGTTGGAATGTTACATTAATTGGCCAATCAAGTATTGGTTTCGGCAGCCATGCATTACCTAACCAGTATTACGGCCACGGCAAACAGGGCAGCATGTAACTGAGATCGTGACTCTATAATTAACTGACACTGTTGGGAGAGGCATTAATTGACGGTGTGGTGGAGGGCATTAATTGACACTGTGGGGGCATTAATTGGCACTGTGGAGGTGGGGCATTAATTGACACTGTGGGGGGCATTAATTGGCACTGTGGAGGTGGGGCATTAATTAACACTGGTGGAGGGGCATTACGTGACACTGTGGGGGAGGGGCATTAAGTGACACTGTGAGGGAGGGGCATTAATTGACATTGTGGGGGAGGGGCCTTAACTGGCGCTGTGTGGGAGGGGCATTAACGGACCCTGTGGGGAATGGGCATTAATTGACACTGTGGGATGGGCCATTACTTGACTCTGTGGAGGAGGGGCATTAATTGACACTGTGGGGGAGAAGCATTAATTGACACTGTGGGGGAGAGGCATTAATTGAGACTGGGGGAAGGGCATTAATTGACATTGTGGGGTAGGGGCATTAATTGACACTAAAGGGGAGGGGTTTTGTTTGTTTTGTTGTTGTTTTACGTCCTAGCAACATCTAAGGTCATATCAGGACGGGTACCGACTTGTGACAGTGCGCGCTCATGGCGACTTTTATAGTGCTGTCCCACTGGGAAAATCAGACCGCTGGCACCATCACCTGATATCCCACGCAGTCACATTATCCTGACACTGAGCTTACCAGTCCTTGCCCTATCCTATTAATGCCGAGCGCCAGGCCAGGAAGCGACAAGTATAAATTTTAAAGTCATTGGTTTGACTCGACCGGAAACCAAACTCCCGACCTTACACACACGCCGCTCGCGCTCTATCGATGAGGCCACCGTGCCCGGTTCGAGGGAGGGGCATTAATTGACCCTCTAGGGCAGGGCATTAATTGACACTGTTGGAGAGGGGCATTAACTGACACTGGAGGGGCATTAATTGACAATGTGGGGGGGGGCATCAATTGAAACTGTGGGGCGGGCATTACTGACTCTGTGGGGAGAGGCATTAATTTAACACTGGGGGAGGGGCATTAACTGACATGTGTGGAGGGCCATTGATTGACACTGTGGGGGAGGGGCATTAACTGACACTGTGGAGGGGCATTAACTGACACTGTGGGGGAGGGGCATTAACTGACACTGTGGGGGAAGGGGCATTAACTGACACTGTGGGGGAGGGACATTAACTGACACTGTGGGGGAGGGGAATTAACTGACACTGTGGGGGAGGGGCATTAACTGACACTGTGGGGGAGGGGCATTAACTGACACTGTGGGGGAGGGGCATTAACTGACACTGAGGAAGTGTCATTAATTGACACTGTGAGGAGGTGTCATTAATTGACACTTGCTTCTGCCCCCTCCTCACCACATAGGACGTAATCGATTAATCCACTCGGGTCTGCCCGAGCCACTTTTTGGCGCATGCGCACATCTTACAGACTCGGGTTGAATAAACGAATAAGCTCGGGGTGGACAAAATGGTGGCTTAATCTAAAACTTAATATATATTTTCAATAACCGATATATGTACAGCAAAATAGGATTTAAAGTATTTTATGATTGTAGAAGCTGACAATCTGGGTTATTAAAAAAAAAAGCATTAAAAAAAAGCATTAAAACAACACGTAGGAGTTGTACTGGTAGTGGTTATCCTACAGGTACCAGCACAGATGTGACGTCATCGCTCCTAGCAAATCCCAGCCAAGAGATGGATTACTGGGGTTTGGTCGTTTTGCACATGGCACGTGTATTTGTCGACTCCCCTCGCGGTGTTCTATTTGAAATTCTGACGACTCGGGTGAGCCGAGTCGCCCGGGTCGTGTTAATCGATTACGGCCACACGTACACACCGATCTGCGTGCTGTCACTATGGCGACAACCTACTACGTCGTTATCACCTTGACCTCTACGCTCCCAGGTTGATGGATCCCCTACTGGACATAGATGGTACTAAACCTTGCCGAACTGGAAGTCTACATGTTGGTTGGTTGTTGGAGTTTTACGTCCTGGCAACATCTTCTACGCGTTGTATTGGCATTAGGCATTTTCAAACCACGCATCTGGATGCGATGAAATAGCTCTGATTTAGTTTGGGATTTTGCGTCCTAGAAAAATCTCATATCAGGACAGATACCGGCCTGTGAGAGTGCACACTCATGCCAACTTTATAGTGCTGCCCTACTGGGAATGGTGATGCAAAGAGCTCCAAGCAAGCTGGCACACCAGTATCTAAGTTGGATATGTAGGTCCAAATTTAGATACGTGCTTTGCTTTTAAAAGAAATTGATGCTTTTATCGGATTATGCAACTTTCAATAGGAAACCATACCAGAAAGCAATCACTCGCATTGCACAGTCCAGAATGACCTTGTGAGCCGGAAATATTTCCCCCACCACCACGCCACATTCCGGGAGGATAGTCACCGCAGAACGTAGCAACACGACTTGGCTCACTCCACCAGCATCACTTACAGTTACAGTAGACACGGAGGAGCAGGGACGGGGGGATCAGCTCATTAACCCCCGGGGGAAACTGCTTGGAGGCCCGGTGAAACACAACCCGAGCTCGTCCAGGTGGAGCTACTCGCGTAGTGTATTTGTGCAGGCACTGACTCACAACGCGCCACCGTGAGCAGCTCTAGGTGTTGGACACTTCCGTTCACGGTGACGGCTGGGTATTTCCGGTGCTGCTCGCTGGTTCCCGCCTCATTATTTACTATTGCTTGCTGCCCGGTGGCCATTTCAACGTGCAGGCCTGACATACACACACCGAACACACGTGTTCCGACACACCGACGTAGAACCTCTCTTCACACAAAGACATGTGTAGAGCACCTGCTCCCCCCAACCCCCCACCCAACCCCCCACCCAAACTAACACACACCACCCTAAAGGCCCTGTCACACCTCACAGGATTGGGGGAAATGGACAGAAAATGAACAATGTCCGGTTTGTGTCCATACACATTTTGAACATGCACAAAACTAGGAACGGATGCTGCCGGATTGACGTCTACGGTTTTTGTCCGGTTTGATTTCGTTTCGTCCATTGGCTATCTGTTCATGTCTGTTCCATGTCCGTTTCATGTCCATTCGTAGACCCGATGTAGCAACACTTTTACACATTTTAATACATTTTGATACTAGACTAGACAATTCTGTCCTTTGCTCAATCCGGCATAGTGTGACAGGCACTTTACAAAGCATGTACCCATCCCATTCAAAACATATTGCTCTTTCCAGTACCCTTCTACATTATAAGTACACACATACTGACACACACGCCGACACACACATCTATTCCCTCAACCCTCACCCCATACCCACATCATCAGCCCTACACCCACAAGTACACCCATACTCCACACCCCCATGCACATCTACAGCCTAACCCACACCCTCAACCCCTCACAACCACTCCCACTCCCACACCCACACACCACTCAACAACCAAATCCACATTCCACACCCACACCCACACCCATAGCAACACCGTCACTGCCACACCTCGATAGACACACCCCACACTAATACGGACACACTCCACCACCACCCACATCCACCCCCACAGCCACACCTCATACTAATACGGACATCCTGCACTAACACCCACATCCACACCAACACCCACACCCCCATCTCACAATAATACTGACACCCTATACTAACACCCACATCCACACCAACACCCACCGCCACACCCCACACAGCTACACCTCACACTAATATGGGCATCCTACACTAACACCCACATCCACACCAACACCCACAGCCTCACCTCACACTAATACTGACACCCTACACTAACATCCACACCAATACCCCTAGCCCCACACCCACACCTCACACTAATACGGACATCCTGCACTAACACCCACATCCACACCAACACCCACATCCCCATCTCACACTAATACTGACACCCTACACTAGCACGCACATCCACACCAACACCCACCGCCACACCCCACACAGCCACACCTCACACTAATATGGACATCCTACACTAACACCCACATCCACACCAACACCCACACACCCACAGCCACACTCCACACTAAAACATACACCCTACACTAACGCCCACATCCACACCAACACCCACACCCCCACAGTTACACTAATGCAGAAACCCTACACTAACACCCACATCCACACCAACACCCACACCCCCACAGGTACACTAATGCAGACACCCTACACTAACACCCACACACCCACAGCTACACTCCACACTAATACAGACACCATACACTAACACCCACATCCACACCAACACACAAACCCCCACAGCCACACCCCACACTAATACAGACACCCTACACTAACATCCACATCCACAACAACACCCACACCAACACCCATACCACCCCCACACACCCTCACTCACACCCCCACACCGACACTTACACCCTCTCTCATACCCCTTCCCTGGCCGCCTGTACCGGGCGGCCTGTCTCGGTGAGCACCCAGCGTCCCCCATTCAACGCGCCCTCTGGCGGTTCGCCGACACAATGCACTCACAAATGGCTGCCCAGTTCCACTAGAGTTAAATGAGCAACGCGACATCTGAAGCCCCGCTAGCTTACTATGCTTGTACTGGACGCGGTGGCCTAATCGGTAGAGCGCGGGCTTCGCGTGCGGAAGGTCGGGAGTTCTGTTCCCTATCGAGTCAAACCCATGACCTTTAAATGAGTACTTGTCGCTTCCTAGCCTGGCGTTTGGCATTAATATGATAGGGCAAGGACTGGTTAGCTCAGTGTCAGGACAATGTGACTGAGTGGGATATCGGGTCATGGTGCCGGCGGTCTTATTTCCCAGTGGGACAGCAATATAATGTTGCCTTGACTGCTCACTGTCAGAAGTCGGTACCCTTCCTGATATGAGCTTAGCTGTTGCCAAGATGTAAAACTCCAAAAACCTACCAACCAGCTTCCTATGCGCCGGGCTCTCTCCATGCCCCGACGGCGTGTTATGTATGCACGCGTATCCATTATCTAAGCACATTCACGTAATGCCATCCGAGGGGCCATGCCCAACAGACACCCACCGACAACGGCAACCTATCGGCAATGGGGTCGGCCATACTCATGTTTGGGCACAATTCCAATTATTTTTTAAAGTTCCTCCATGTGGGCAATATTGGCCCTTCAAGCAATCAATAGTTCCGTCCTCTAGTCGAGGGTTGGATGCAATGGTTCTCCACTTGTCCCGATGGTGTGCTGTTCTGATAGACTGTGAATAATTCAAGCCTGTCCACTGTGAAATATTTGTAAACCATGATGTTCTTGGTCTCCCTCTCCCTCTGCTGCCATTCACCTTCCCTTCCAACAATGTACGGTATATTGAACTCTGACGAATGATGTGGCCAAAATAAATAAGTTACTATGGGTAAATACTTGGTAGGTTCCCCTTCCTTTCCAAGGTGACTGGCCACTTACTCATCTTTGTCAGAGTGTGCCCTGATGAGCCACATCATCTTGCTGTTAAATGTCTACAAACAGCGATTGGTTTCATTTGGATTTAAATAACACTCAGGGTTTTTCATGGTGACGTGACACTGACTGAAACCATTCGAACAAAACGCCAAACTTTCCCACAATTCACCAGCAGTACACTTTGTAAACTCGAATAGAATTTATTAAAGATTTCATGCTATGCTCTTTTTTACCCCCTTGGACTAAGATTCTTTTTTGTTTAGCGTTGTTTTGTTGTTTTTTGTTTGGGATGGGCATGGAATACAGTTTGAAGGTCCTGAGAACCTAATCTAACTTGAGATTCCATTAATCAGGGATGAGATTTTCAACAGGTCGGCGGTTTCCCGCCTTTTTTAGGTCTGACTTGTTCTCATAGGTCTGACTTGCTATATACAGATATGAGAATTTCCTGCTGATCGCCGTTTCCTGACTTTTGGGTAATGACCCGCTTATTTTTACGCCTAACCTGTTCTCATGTCTGATTAATGCGCATCAGCGTGTGTAAAGAATCATGTGTAATACATTAAAAACATTGTTATACTATGAGGGTAATCGTATTTAAATGAGCTTTCCGCTTTAAAAAAAAAGAAATTCTTTCTTTCTCTCTTTCTTTCATTCTCTCTTTCATTCTTTCGTTCTTTCTTTCTCCCTTTCTTTCATTCCTTCTTTCGTTCGTTCTTTTGCTTGCTTGTTTGTTTCTTTTGTTAGTTTTTCTTAGTGATGGCTTTGTGTTCCGACAGGGGGAGTAGCCGAGCCGCCCCTAGTGACGGGGAGTGGTCAGGTCCGCCACCAGGCGGTACGGTTGGGCGAGTGGTCCGGGCGGGCCGGTGGGCGGACAGGCGGGCGGGCGGTACGGGAGGGCGGATGGACGGGCGGTACGGGCGGGCGGGCGGGCGGTACGAGCGGGCGGGTGGGCGAGCGGACAGGCAGGTGGGCGGGGCGAGCGAGTGGGCGGGGCGGGCGGTACGGGTGGACGGCACGGGTGGGCGGGCGGTACGGGTGGCCGGGCGGGTGAGCGGTACGGGTGGGCAGGAGGGCGACACGGGCGGGCGGCGGGCGGCGGGCGGGGTTGCCGGATGCATGCTGGTGCCGGGCGGGGTTGCCGGATGCATGCTGGTGCCGGGCCGGCACTAGAGGTGGGGGGGGGTCATCATCATGGGAGGCAGGACGATGACAGATGCATCTGCTTCCACCTGCCACGCACTGCCACCCCGCCCGGCCCCGGTGCACTAGCAATTCGTAAATGCTTTAGGCACTACAGCATGGGGGACTCTAACTCCACCTCCTCCTCCGCCTCCTCCACCACCTCCCCCTCCTCCACATTCTCCTCCACATCCTCCTCCACATCCTCTCACCTCCTTCCCCCTCCTCCCCCCCCCCCCCCACCACCTCCTCCTCCACATCCTCCTCCACATCCTCTCACCTCCTTCCCCCTCCTCCTCCTCCCCTTCTTCCACATCCTCCTCCACATCCTCCTCTACATCCTCTCACCTCCTTCCCCCTCCTCCTCCTCCCCTTCTTCCACATCCTCCTCCACATCCTCCTCCACATCCTCTCACCTCCTTCCCCCTCCTCCTCCCACTCCTCCTGGTCCGCCTCGCTCTCCTCCTCCCCCTCCGCCACCATGACCAACTCGCCCTCTCCTGCAACCCTCTGCTTTCACCCAATCACACCGCCAGCTTCCCCCTCCTGCTCCTTATAACCCCCCCCCCCCATCTCCTCTCTCCCTCGCCCTCAATTCGTCAGTCAGTTCTAGCGGCATCTCATCATACCCGCCTTTCTTCTCCGCTCCCACACACCCTCTCCCCTCCTTCACCTCTGGCCTTCCTCCATTCCTAGCCGCTCCTTTCTCCCTCTCCCTCAGCTCACCCGCTTCCCCCTGTCCGATTCCCTCCTCCACCAGGCTTCCTCATCTCGCGATATGACCTGTCATGTTGCCAGGATATAAAACTCCAACAACGAATCCCTCCTCGCCCGAATAACAGTCATCCCGTACCTGCACTCCTATTGCCTGATGCTTACAACCCTTTTTATATACTACTTCCGGTTTAATAAGCCCCCCTTCACACGTACGTTGTTGTTCTTCCCGAATCAAACACTCCATAGAATTGATCTTATAATATAGGAGCAATTATGTAGCAAGCATGGAAGGCAAACAAGGATGTAATATTGTCGGCTTTTAGTATATTAAATGGCAGCAAAGTCAAGGAAAATCTTTGGGCGGTGAGTGAATGGGCTACATCACGGTTCCGACTGCGCATGCGCTGAAAACGGTGTTGGCAAAATAAATAGAAATACATAACAATTTGGCACAAACATGGATGGAAGGATGCAATATAATAATATAATGAATATGTTTAAGACACAACTCTCCATAATTAAGCATTTTGAGCTAAGAAACATACAATTTCAGTCACTTTACAGGCTGCTGTTTACATCACCATTGATTAGCCAGAAGTAATTCTTGTTCTAAATATTAAAATGTCAAATGTGTCAACAAAAACTTGTTTCAAAGAAATATATAACCAATATCTGATTAACCCTACTCATTTTCTATTTCTACATATGTCATTAACCATAGGATATAAATAAAAACATGAATAAAATAAGTAAAACTGACTCTGGCTATGGCTCTAACACTAGTCTGAGTGCTTAGATTCGTCTAAATCTAAATAACATGGCATAAGATGTGCTGATTATATTGATGTAAATGCAATGCTGGATAAAAGATTAATATCTTAATTTATTATATATATTTTTTTAGTTGGTATTCTATGTTTCAAACAAGAGCGGAGATGAGGTGAAACTAGCACATTTCATAGCTGCACCCAGTGTATTAACATTAGCCATGTGCTTCTCCGGGTATGTTTTGCTCTGACGCATCCCACAATGCACCGCGCCGCTGGAACCGTGATGTAGTCTATTAGATTAATGAGCAGAGGCGAGCAGTGGCACCACCGTCAAGTCAGAGCTGAGGTTGAGTATAGGTTGGAGCAGTAGATGACGAGCCCCAAGGCTCCACCACCCAATTACTGGTGGGTGGAGGTGAGGAGCGAGTATGGATTATTAGAGTCCGGGTTATTATACTCGTATAATTCTTATGCAGCATATATATAAACACAATGAATAGTAGTTTCCAATTAAATAGACCTCTATGCTCGGTTCACAATATGGAACCATCAAATACACACGTAGTGTTTAAATGACATAGCAAGTAACAATCTGTTATGCATGTACTATATATACCCAATGGATATGCACTTGTCAAACATCTATTGCCACATAGATGGAATATTAAAACAGTTTAACAGAACCTGTCACTCTTGAAGCGTATGACCTCAAGCTTTTCAACCTGCATGCCAGCATTAATTTTTAGGTTTGAACTTTAAGATATACACAAAGATAACCCTTTGAAATATAGAGTTAGTTCAAACTAATGTAAAGTAGATTATCTAATCAAACTAAAATATTTATCCAACAAAAATATACAGAAACTCAATCCCATCGAATAATGCAACTATAATTTTGGTGATCGGAGAATATAGTGTTATTTGTTTTCGTTGTTTTATATATATGAGTCAGGCTCTCGAAAATGGGCCAATCAGTGGGCAATTGAAGATGTCAGCGTCGCAATTGGTCAAAGTGTAGTGCATTTCTTTGTTTCATATTAAATTATCCTAGAAACAAATAAGGTTGTTGTATTTTCTCGACCTTTAATTCAGGATAAATTTAAGGACTTTCCAACACCTCTGTCAATGCTAAACTATAATTATACCGATCGACGCCGACATCCAATGATCGACGCCGACAACTTTAACAGATGTTGGCGTCGCAATTCTTAAAGTGTAGTGCATTTCTTTGTTTTATTTTAAATTATCCTAGAAACAAATAAGGTTGTTGTATTTTCCCGACCTTTACATTCAGCATACATTTAAGGACTTTGCAACACCTCTGTCAATGCTAAATTATAATTATACCGATCGACGCCGACATCCATGCTCGACGCTGACAACTTTCCCCAATTGGCCTATTTTCGTGATCCTGACTCATATATTTGTTAGATATATATATGTATATTTGTTCATATATACACACGTACATATATATATACAATTGCATTGGTCGTAATGCGAAGCATTTCGTTTGATGCGAGGGGAGGGAGAGCGACTCACCCGGCCCTGAGCGACTCACCCCCCCCTCCTGCCACTGCTCACCTCCCCCCGCCCCTGAGCGACTCACCCCCGCCACTGCTCACCTCCCCCCGGCCCTGAGCGACTCACCCCCTCCTGCCTCTGCTCACTTCCCCCCTTATAAGGCCGCCCGCCGGCCTCCCTCAGGCACTCAGCCTCCAGCCGCCTTCCAGCTCTCTGCCCTTTTCTTCTGCCTTTTCTTCTGCCTCTCTCCAGTTTTCCTGCTTTGGCTCTACACCTCGGATCGCTGACTCACCCCAGCTCCAGCTTCAGCTATGCCTAAAGGAAATGGACGTGGACGGAAGGGCTCCCGGGCCGCCCCCCGCACCCCGGGGCCCTCTCCGTCCCCCGGGAGGGACGAGTCACCGGCCTCCGTCTCGGTCTCCCCCCCAGCTCTCCTCTTTTTCCACCTCGGATCGCTGCTACGCCTCAGCTTCAACATGCCTCAAGGGAAAGGACGTGGACGGAAGGGCTCCCGGGCCGCCCAGGCACCGCCCCGGGGAGCACAGACCCCGGCCGCCTCGGCGGATTTTTGATCCGCCGGCCTCCCCCCGGCCGGCCCCTCTTCCCGGGCGCCTCACCTTCACCACTGCCGACAGCCCCGCGACCTCCACCGACAACCTCCCAGAGACCACCGATCGCAGCGCCGCCCAGTCACAGCCGGGGTCATCACCTCGGACCTCACACCTCAGACCACAGCTCAGCCCAGCCTCGCCTCAGGAGGAACCCTCTGCCAGACAACACCGCCGCCGACATGACGTCCACCGACAACCTCCAGCGACCACCGATCGCAGCGCCGCCCAGTCACAGCCGGGGACCACCACCTCGGACCTCACACCTCAGGCCACAGCCCAGCCCAGCCTCGCCTCACGAGGAACCCTCTGCCAGACAACACCGCCGCCGACCATGCCGTCCACCGACAACCTCCCAGCGAACGCCGATCGCAGTGCCGCCCAGTCACAGCCGGGGACCACCACCTCGGACCTCACACCTCAGGCCACAGCCCAGCCCAGCCTCGCCTCACGAGGAACCCTCTGCCAGACAACACCGCCGCCGACCATGCCGTCCACCGACAACCTCCCAGCGAACACCGATCGCAGCGCCGCCCAGTCACAGCCGGGGACCACCACCTCGGACCTCCACCTCAGACCTACAGCCCAGCCCAGCCTCGCCTCACGAGGAACCCTCTGCCAGACAACACCGCCGCCGACCTTGCCGTCCACCGACAACCTCCCAGCGAACACCGATCGCAGCGCCGCCCAGTCACAGCCTCGCCGGACCTCCTCACCGGATCCCCCCAAGGAGCGGGCCTCCTCTATTTTTGGCCGCCCGCCCCTTGTCGACGTAGGCCCCGGACACTCCCGCCCACACAGGGAACCCGCACCTCACACCTCTCCGGGCCCCGCCTCGGGCGCCCCACGCCCCCGCCTCGGGCGTGCCTCGAGCCCTCTCCTTACTCTTTGGCGGAGGGCTCCTCGGCCCCCCCTCTACCAACTCTGACACTGCTCCTTATGAGCCCCTCACTATTTATCCTCTGCTCCTCATGAGCCCCTGACTCTTTGCTCCTCGCGAGCCCCCTGCTCCTCATGAGCCCCCTGTATTGCTATGTGCCTCCTCAGCCTGTTTACCTCCTCAGTTACCCTGTTTGTACCTTACTTTGTCATTTATTGTTATTTTCACTGTTTCTCTGTATGTTGCCCGAGGCGTCACAATAAACGCCTCAGTTTTCCCACCTCCGCCTCTGTTCTTCCTTCTCGCGCATCGGTCGTAATGCGAAGCATTTCGTTTGATGCGAGGGGAGGGAGAGCGACTCACCCGGCCCTGAGCGACTCACCCCCCCCTCCTGCCACTGCTCACCTCCCCCCGCCCCTGAGCGACTCACCCCTGCCACTGCTCACCTCCCCCCTGAGCGACTCACCCCCTCCTGCCTCTGCTCACTTCCCCCCTTATAAGGCCGCCCGCCGGCCTCCCTCAGGCACTCAGCCTCCAGCCGCCTTCCAGCTCTCTGCCCCTTTTTCTTCTCCACCCACCCACCCAACTCTCCCTCCTCTACCCTCCCCCCTCTGCGGCGGAGGGCTCCTCGGCCCCCCCTCTACCAACTCTGACACTGCTCCTTATGAGCCCCTCACTATTTATCCTCTGCTCCTCATGAGCCCCTGACTCTTTGCTCCTCGCGAGCCCCCTGCTCCTCATGAGCCCCCTGTATTGCTCTGTGCCTCCTCAGCCTGTTTACCTCCTCAGTTACCCTGTTTGTACCTTACTTTGTCATTTATTGTTGTTCACTGTTTCTCTGTATGTTGCCCGAGGCGTCACAATAAACGCCTCAGTTTTCCCACCTCCGCCTCTGTTCTTCCTTCTCGCGCATCAAATGTTTGGCCCCCAATTCGACCAACTCGGAGTCGCATTCAGATCTCGATGTGAATGCATTCATTGCTGACTGCTGCTCTCGTTATCTATTCATTAAATGAATCCATTTGCATGAGAATATTATACACTAAAAGCACTTACAAGCGGTAGTACCAGTGGCGCAATATACTGACTGAATCGTTAATCTCCCCACCAGTAAAGAATGGATGACTTCATAGCTGTTTCATTATTCATGCTCGATTACTTTTGTCTTTTTCTCGCTCAAAGCTGGGAGAGAATAAGCCAACTGCCACTGTGATTCGGCAAAAGTGCTTCATTGGTACAATGAATAGCCATTCGGAAGCCTTATATACCCTATCATAGACAGCTGAAATAGGCATTAAGTCGAGAAATAATAGGTATTTTCTTAAAACATTATGGTATATCAAATAGTTTTGACTATTTATAATTCCAAGACATGTAGGTACAAGACTCGCAAGACATCTTTTACTTTAGTGTCTGTGGTTTTTAATTAATATTTTTAAGGTTCCTTTTTGGAGGTCATTAATATTATTTGTCTTAATCTCATTTTTGAGTATATATTGAAATCCTGGCAGCATTCCATCTCAGCTGAACGCCGCAACCGTTTGTTTGAACCTCTCTAGAAACGTGTTGTATAGTTTAATATGCCAATGTTATTACAAATGGGGTGCTACTCCCAAGGGCTGGTTCCATGAGTCCTCACTAATTGGAACCAGCGTCCCCCCAACCCCCTCCCGCGTTCCACCAACTTCTGCTGGGATAGGACGCAGCAATAGCCACTCTGCCAGCCACTGCCTCCTGCGATGCATCGCTATATTCCAGGTTTTTGCTTTTAAATAAAATTAAAAAATTTAAATGTAGGAGGATGCTATTCACAGTACCAATCAGAGTAACTAACTGAGCTTACAGTGCTTTCAAAATGAGCCGCTGTTGCGGATTCCGAGGGACACCAGTTTGCGAGGGACACATCGCTTCTGCACATGCGTCAAAATCGAACAGCATCATCACTAACCTTATAAATTTAATAGAATGTTTTTGGTAAAGATGTTTTCTATATGTGTACCAAACGATTTGTTTCTAGATGATGTAATTTAAGAGATATTTGACTTCTTGTGTATTTTCTGTATGAAGATTGCTTGCGGCCATTGACAATGCCTTGAGTTTGACGCTACGCGCAGTGCAAAACATTAGTTTTATTCAAAAAGAATAGAATTCAAGAACCCTAACCTTATAAATTTAATCTAGTCTTTATGGTAAAGATGTTTTCTATATGTGTACCAAACGATTTGTTTCTAGATGGTGTAATTTGGGAGATATTTGACTTCTTCTGTATGAAGATTTGCTCACGGCAGTTAACAATGCATTTGAATGGAAGTGTCCCTGGCAAACTGGTGTCCCTCGGAATCCGCATCACCGCCACACGCCGCCAGTGTCGTCTACATGCTCACCGGTGATCTGTACTTTTCCCACAATATAGACTATACTCCATAGTGCTACTGTGTTTACTGCGGTGCCAAAGGAACTGCGTCTGCAATTTCTACTTTTACAATTCCAACTCCTATCTCACAACTTGTTGAAGGGTACTGGCTTAACCAAATTGTACCAAGATGTTACAGAATGTTGGGAGTTTGGAACCGCGCACGGTGGCAGGGATTATAAGATCTATACCATTCCCTTTCAACAGATAATTTAAATGTAGAATCTCCATTATCGATAATTTCAATGGCATTGTAATTACAAGTCGAAAGGCGGTTTAACAAAACAAAGTCCTGCGTTACGACGGGTGGCTCGCTAGGTGAAGCCACGGAAATGTGACGGGTCTTAGGATGCATACCACAGTCACTTTTATCGACCTCCACGTCCCTTTCAAATAACAATTTACACACACAATCTGCATTATTGACAATTTCGATGGCATTGTAATTACAATTCGAAAGGCGGTTTAACAAAACAAAGTTCTGCGTTATGACAGGTGCCTCAGTAGGCGAAGCCAGGAAATATTATGGATCGTTGGATGCATACCAGTCTTTTTCTTCAACTTCCACACCCTTTCCTACAGAAAACTCAAGCGTGCAATTTTCATTATCGACAATTTGAATGGCATTGTAATTACAAGTAGAAAGGCCATTTAACAAAACAAAGTCCTGTGTTACGATGGGCGCCTCAGTAGGCGAAGCCACGCAAATGTTATGGATCGTAAGATGCATACCACATTCGCTTTCTTCAATCTCTAAACCCCCTCCTACACACAAATCAAGCATGCAATGTTCACTATCGACAACTTCAATGGCATTGTAATTACAAGTAGTAAGGCGGTTTACCAAAAAAGTCCTACGTTAAGATGGGTGCTTCAGTAGGTGAAGTCACGCAAATGTTCTGGATCATAGGATGTGTACCACATTCACTTTCTTCAGACAATTCAAGCATGCAATGTTCACAACAATTTCAATGGCATTGTAGAAACGCAGTTTAACCAAACTAGGTCATCCGTTATGATGGGTGCCCTCAATGGGAAACCCCCTGCAAATGTTGTCAACACGCCTGCTTTGTTATTTGTGGCTCCTATTCCCACATTTAGTGCACCAATGACCAAAGCCACATTTTAAAAGAAAAGTAGATTATCATAATCACCCTTATGCATTTGAGATAAAATATATATATGGCAGCTACTCAAAAATCCATCGGACTATGAAATTTGAGACAAATAACCTATACACACAATTTGAATGATGTTCTCTGTGGCGGAGTGGTTAGAGTGTCTGACTTTTTTCTAGGTCGGACTCCTAATCTGAAGGTCAGTGGTTCGATTCCCTATGCCCCCACCTCTGACAATTTGGATTTCCACCGCTGTGTATAACTTACAGCGTCATCAAAGGCCAGTTGCTCTCATCCCATGTCTATGTGGTGTGGGAGGTTAAAAATCCCTTGGGTCGGTAAAAGTGTAGGCTCGGGCTTTCTATCGACAAACTGTCTAATGGTGAAAACAAGCCTATTCAGGCTTATCCATGATAGGCAGTATAAATCTTCAAGAGAGAGAGAGAATGACAGGCTTCCTCATCTCGCCCCCTTTTAACTTTCCTCATCCTGCCTGTGGGTCTGCACAGCCAATCATCGTCAGCCCCCCCCCCCCCTCTCCCCCCAGTTTAGCAGCTCTCAGTGGAAATAATGATGAACAACTGGGCTGACCTTTACCTACTGAATAGTTGGTAATTCCATGAAGGTGACGTGCACAAGGACGCCCACCAGTCTGTGTTTAATCACCGACACGCCCCGCGGAGCCAATTTACTCCGCTGGCATCGCGTCCGATTGCTAGTGGGAAGATGGTTGGTTGGTTGTTGGGGTTTTACATCCTGGCAACATCTACAGTCATATTTACAGAATTTCATTGTGATATATGCTGCAAATTGTATATTCAACAGTTATTGCATACTTTACTCTATATGCCTCTATATACCTCTCACCGCTATCATTCACTATAAGCATTATACATTAAATTCACTTTGAACCTTTTACCAGTGCAACTTGCTATAGTTATTGGCATACGTGTGTTTCTAATGTAGATTGTTTGTCTGTGTACATGGAGACACTGTTGCATTGCTTCCTTTTTTGGTTTGTTCTTTTCAGAAAGCCTTGAGGAACGCAGTGGGGATATAGGATGCTGCGGTGTGATCCTGAAGATAATCTCTCTCGTTATCATCTGTCTCACACTGCCACTCTCTATATGTCTCTGCCTGAAGGTACGTATCAGCCTATTCTGCGCGCCAGTATCCCACTAGAAACATCCTCATTTAGCTCTGAAATTGTCAAAAGTAGCCATTTGGTCAAGTTCAAAACAAGCAGCAAAGTCAGCCTACCTCTCCCTCACCAACTACCCACGCATACATTAAATGTATATTTCCTGTGTTTTTTTACTTTAAAATGCAATCAACTATATCCTGGAACTGTGGTCAGCAAAGATTGGAAATTTACTTTCTTGTTACGACAGTCATAATACAGTTTATACCTGCTTTGTATTTTTATTATAAATATCTTAAATCTACTCACTCACTCATAGTCATCCGCTTCTGATTTTGTTAGGCTTAAAAGCCTGTATCAGGTCGATGCATGTCAAAATTTGATTTACTAGCATTAAACACATCGAGTACCGGATGTATGCAATATTGCAGTCCCCTCCAATGCTTATCCAGATATTAAGGTAGTTATATCCGTTAAGATCGAGCCTGGAAAGTCTTGAAAAGTCTTGAACTTCATTTGCCCCATTTCAAGGGTTTCTCAAACCTTGAATTTAATCTATTTTGAGTAATTAGTCTTGAAAAGCCTTGGATTCCACTGATCTAAATTAGTCTGAAATTGCCATTTAACATTGTTGTTTCTTTCCTGAAATCCAAATGAAAATAGTCTTGAATTCCTATCAAAAACAGCCTTGAAAGCCTTGAAACAGTCTTGAATTCCATATGTTCACATGTATGTTTGCTTTCTCTGCAGATCATCCAGGAGTATGAGAGGGCGATCATTTTCCGTCTTGGGCGAGCTCTGCCGGGCGCCAGAGGCCCCGGTAAGTGGATACACTTTGTTGGTGTTGTTTTACTTTTAAAAATCTAGGATTCTAACGCAAAGTACAAGGAACGGTTATGGGAACCACAGGAACACAGCGGGCAAAGTGTTATGGGAACCACAGGGACACAGCAGGCAGAGGGTTATGGGAACCACAGGAACACAGCGGGCAAAGTGTTATGGGAACCACAGGGACACAGCAGGCAGAGGGTTAACACAGACAGATAAGTATATCCCCAGCAAGCACACATTCCATGGTACGCAGGTGTGTTGGGGGGTTGGGGTGTGTCTCCCACCACTGTCTTTGGGCTGTCAATCAACACCATGTGTGGCGCTCTACAACCAATAGGAGGACAGCCAACCAGGGCAGGCTCTACTGTACTCTCCAAGCAGATATTGTTTTAACAGTATATATTGCCAAAAGTATATTATTAAAGCATTCTCTACCAGGATGCTGTGTTGTCAGGTATGTGTGTTGTGTTCTGCCGGACGGTCACTATCATTCATAAGGGGGGTGGGGGGGGGGGGTCGTAGCAATACACCTTCTACATTAATGAGAATAACCATAACTAAGTTGTAACTGGGACTAAGCAAGGTTATTTTGATGGGGTTTACTAAAAATATAGGAAAGGTGGTAAAGTAATATTACCAAGCTTCATAGTTTGTTGCGATGTTGTCTTATAGCAATATCTAAGGTCATGCCGGGTCGAATTAGTAAGGGCACTGGCTGGCTTCCCATGCAGAAGTTCAGGGGTTCGAATCCCAGTGGAGTCAAACTAATCACTTACCAAATTGATACTTTCGCTACATCGCCTGGCGCTTGGCATTACTAGGATAGGGTAAGGGTAAGGACATTATCAGGATAATGTGACTGAGAGGTATAACGGGTCATGGTGCCGGCATCCCAGCCTTAACCGATTTGGATATATATGTATCTATGTTTGTGTGTCTATGTATGTATGTTTGTATTTATGTATGTATGTGTGTATTTATGTGTGTATGTGTGTTTATGTATTATATGTAGGTTGGTTGGTTTGTTGGAGTTTTGGGTCCTGGCAACATCCAAGGTCATATCAGGACGGGTACTGACTTGTGACAGAGCGCACTCATGGCGACTTTATAGTGCTGCCCCACTGGAAAACCATGCCGCCAGCACTATTACCTGATATCCCACTCTGTGATATCCCACTCAGTGATAGATCAGACCGGATGGCCGAATGAGTTAGAGCGCCCGTCTCCCGTGTTGGTAGATCGTGGGGTCGTGGGTTCGAACCCTGGTCGAGTCAAACCAATGACTTAAAAATTGATACTTGTTGCTTCCTCGCCTGGCGCTCGGCATTATTAGGATAGGGCAAGGACTGGTTGGCTCAGTGTCAGGATAATGTGAGTGAGTGGGATATCAGGTCATGGTGCTGGCAGACTGGTCTTCCAGTGGGGCAGCACTATAAAGTCGGCATGAGTGCACACTGTCACAAGTCGGTACCCGTCCTGATATTACCTTTTAAATGTTGCTAGGACGTAAAACAACAACAAACAACAAACAAAACACTCAGTGATATTATCCTGAAACCGAGGCAACCAGTCCCTGACCTATCCTAGTAATGCTGAGTGCCTGGCTAGGAAGCAACAAGTATCAATTTTGTAAGTAATTGGTTTGATTCGACGTGGAATTGAACTCCCAACGTTCCGCACGGCAGGTCTGCTCTCTACCGATTCGGCCACCGCATCATGTGTATGTATCTGTTTACGTATCTCTGTGTGTATGCATTTATGTATGTATGGCTGTATGTGTGTGTATTTATGTATGTATGTGTGTCTATGCATTATGTGTGTATGTATGTGTGCATGTATGTATGTGACTATAATGCTGACAATGCAGTCACTTTCCCTGGAGTCGGGGCTCTGGTATCCACAGCCTAAAAAGGCCTGTCTTCTCCAGGGGATATTTTCTGCCTGACGGTCGAACCGCCTAGTAACTAGCAGATGGAAGTACTTCTGGACTGACGATAAATGTGTCACTCGCAGATGCTGAAAATGGAGGTGTGCGCCCCAAAAATTGCGGCTCTGGGAAGATTAGACAATCCGCCAAATTCAGTGTGTATAGTTATTTCCCTTCGGCAATATCATCTTGAACCCTATCTCTGAAGTTAACCCTTAAAAGCTAAATATAAAGGTAATTCCAAAGTAAAATACAGTATAAAACTATAATGATCAATTTGATATATGTATCTACATAATTAAAATCCATCAAATTATCGAACTTTAAACACAGAGAGATAAAAGAAACCACGCTTCCATATACAGTGCTACCTATCTTGAACGGACAACTCTGCATCCAGACCAATGTTATCCAGAGATTGCAGGTGTTGTTCTATTTGACGGGCAATCAATTGAAAACAAAGACAGTTTCAGGGTCCATATGGGGCCTTGAAAGTCTTGAACTTCATTTGCCCCATTTCAAGGCTTTGAAAAGCCTTAAATTTAAATCTATTTTGGGTAATAAGTCTTGAAAACCCTTGAATTCTATTAATCTGTCCCCATGGATCTAAATTAGTCTGAAATCGCCATTCGCCATGTTGTTTTTTCTTCGTGAAATCCAATTGAAAATAGTTTTGAATTCCTATCAAAAACAGTGTAATGGCCC
>CM059186.1:187863174-187911331 GCA_030323885.1 Branchipolynoe longqiensis | reverse complement strand
GGGGGGGAGGGTAGGGGCGAGAGTAGGGTGGGGTGGGAGGAGGGATCGACCAAAGAGGCAGGAGGGAGTGGGGAGGTAGAGGAGGGGGCGGGAGGGTAGGGGCGAGGGTAGGGTGGGGTGGGAGGAGGGATCAACCAAAGAGGCAGGAGGGAGAGGTGGGGAGGTAGAGGAGGGGAGGGGTAGGGGCGAAACAAAACCAAAGAGGTAGGGGCGAGAGTAGAGGTGGAGGTGGGAACAGAGGTATCAGACAAAGAGGCAGAGGGAGTGGGGAGGTAGAGGAGGGGGCGGGAGGGTAGGGGCGAGGGTAGGGTGGGGTGGGGGGAGGGATAGACCAAAGAGGTAGGGGCGACGGTAGGGTGGGGTGGGACGAGGTATCAACCAAAGAGGCAGGAGGGAGTGGGGAGGTAGAGGAGGGGGCGGGAGGGTAGGGGCGATTGGCCGGGTGGGAGGGCAGTGATTAGACACTGCTAATTTAAGGACGCTGGGGTTACTGGCAGTGAGTCACGTGACGGTGAGGGTACCGGACAGAGATAAAGGTGTTGCGTTCGGTGCAGCTTCGTCATAATGAGGTACCAGTCAAAACGCCCTGCTTTAATTACAGAAGGAATTTAAACTAGAAGCAGCAAAGCAAAACTCAGGATTTCAGGCAACGTTGTTCTCCTTAAAGAGCATGGCTTTAAAGGGGCAGAAACATGATCAACGCAATTGTATTTATTCACAATTACCATGAGGTAAAGTTGTGTTGGTCATGTTACTACTTCTCCTTTAAGATGCAATGGTAGGGTCGACATCATGTGACCGTAACTAGGTCAACTATCCCAAATAAGGAGTTGTGGGCGAGCCAGGGTCCCAGTGACAAACTAGGAGGGTCTGGGGCATGCTCTCCCCCGCCCCCTTGAAAGTTGTTAAAACCTATGATTAAATTGGCACACACTTGGACATATTTTGGCCTTGAAATTACAACTGTTTTAAGACTTCAAGACTAACCAAGACTTACATGCTATGGACAGTATAAATACAGCCTCAATAAAAAAAAACCAAAAAAAAAACCCAATAATTAAAAGTACAAGTCTTTTCAGAGACAGGAATCTTTCCTCACTGACTTGGAAACTGGATTTTCGCTGAAATCAACGATTTCCCTCAAAAATGGGATCCCCACGACTGGTGTCTTGTCTTAAAGCTGAACGTTCTGCCTTGAGGGAGGTAGTTACAACAATTAGCATTCATGAAATACATCAATCTAGTACTTACACTTCAACCCGTTCCACCTTGACACCCCATGGGTCGGTTCCTTCGTCTAATGCGGTCTGCAACAACAAAGAGGACATTTAAACTCCAAACATCTAATTCACTAAGGGCAGAGACAGAGTTCCATACAGTGGGTTTTTATTTCATTTTCAGCTCGTTACATTCAGGTTTGACATTTGTGGGTGCTAGTCGGTGTGTTTTGTTCGTCACTGGCCCCTCAGGATTATCAGTCCCAGTGATGGTGGTCCTGGGCCGGAGTCGAGCTCTTAACCCTTCCCATTACTCTTTGGTTGAGGTGTGGCTGGGTGGGTGAAGTTAGCTGATGGAGTTATCCGAACGGCAGCTGGAGGAGTTGTGGGCCGTGGAGGCGGTTGGATTCGAACTGGTCACGTGGTGTTTTGGGCGGGAGGGGAGGGTGTGCCTCCTCCTGTAACCGGGTGGAGGAGGTTCCTCCTTAACGCTAGGTGGCGCCATCAGCGCTGTGGGTATGGGTGTTCTTTCCCCTGGAGGCATGTTGGGTCGGATGGTTCAGTAGGGGGAGGGCCCCGTCTCCGCCCCACAAATTAGCCATGTTAGGTTAACATGCATAATTACTTTAAAGTTGCATAGCCCGATGGCTTTGAGTTTCAATAATTTTCTGAGATAAATATAGTAGGCTGATCGATATGATCAACATTACATGACATTAAAGTTTCATAGTCCGATGGTTTAGAGTTTCTGTCATATTTCTGAGATAAATATATTAAATTGATCATTACAATCTATCTGACTTTATCTTGAAGTAACTTTTATTTTAAATGACTAACTTTTGAGATATTTGAAGTACAAACATGCCAAATTAATTTTGGCAAGGATGCCAACACTCTGACACCATAGGATTCTTCAGTAACAGGTTCTATTAAATTGGCTTGTATCTCCTTCTATGTGGCAATAAATGCTTAATAAGTGCATCAGTATATAAGTTAGCTTTGTAGAATCAAATGTAGATCATGGTTTTGGTTTTGAAAATATGATACTGTCGGACATATTTGAAGTGTAAACATGTCAAATTAATTTTGGCATGCACCTCAAAACTCTGACCCCATAGGCTTTAGCAGTAACAGGTTCTATTAAAGTGACTTAGTATCCCCTTCTGCGTAGGACAAAAATACTTAATAAGTGCACGAGTATCTAACTTGGATATGTAGGTTCAAATCTATCCAAGGCCAAATTAAACAAAAAAGTTGGTGGTCGTCCTTTGGATCACACAAAACAGATCGGGCGGGCGGTTTATATATTTTTCTGGTGTATAGTATAGCCATAATACGTAACTATCATTAGTGAAGTTATATTGGTCATGTTGCTGCTCCTTTAAGGTGTTTCTTTGGATATCGGGCTAAACCGTGAAATATCATAACATGGTGACTATGTTGCATAGATTGTGTGCTTACGGAAGTTATAGCTGCACAGACTGCCAGATAACCTGGTGATAATCAATTTGAAACAGTCTGTAGCTTCACAGACTGCCAGATAACCTAGTAATAATCAATCTGAAACAGTCTGTAGCTTCAGATACTGCCAGATAACCTGGTGATAATCAATGTGAATCAGTCTGTAGCTGCACAGACTGCCAGATAACCTGGTGATAATCAATCTTAAACAGTCTGTAGCTTCACATACTGCCAGATAACCTGGTGGTAATCAATCTGAACCAGTCCGTAGCTGCACAGACTGCAAGATAACCTGGTCATAATCAATCTGAACTAGTCTGTAGCTGCACAGACTGCCAGATAACCTATTAATAATCAATGTGAACCGGTCTGTAGCTGCACAGACTGCCAGATAACCTGGTAATAATCAATGTGAACCAGTCTGTAGCTGCACATACTGCTATATAACCTGGTAATAATCAATGTGAACCAGTCTGTAGCTGCACAGACTACCAGATAACCTATTAATAATCAATCTGAACCGGTCTGTAGCTGCACAGACTGCCAGATAACCTGCTGATAATCAATGTGAACCAGTATGTAGCTGCACAGGCTGTCAGATAACCTATTAATAATCAATCTGAACCAGTCTGTAGCTGCATAGACTGCCAGATAACCTGGTAATAATCAATGTGAACTTCGCGTGCAGAAGGTCGGGAGTTCGGTTCCCAGTCGAGTCAAACCAATGACTTATAAAATTTATACTTGTTGTTTCCTAGCCTGGTGCTTGGCATTAATAGGCTAGGGCAAGGACTGGTTAGCTCTGTGCCTGGATAATGTGACTGGGTGGGATATCGGGTCATGGTGCCGGCGACCTGATTTCCCAGTGGGACAGCACTATAAAGTCACCATGAGTGCGCACTGTCACAAGTCGGTACCCATCCTGAAATGACCATATATGTTGCTAGGAGGTAAAACTCCAACAACCAATCAATCTGAACTAGTCTGTACGCCGGGCACCAGAGTCACGAGCGGGGCACTAATATGCAAGCTCAGTGCTTATATTACACAATGGACCGCCCAATTCCACCCAAATTGGTTTTCACTGCGGAGAAAGGAAATAACCTTTAGTTTATCAAGAAATCAATTTAGGAATAATTGCTCCAATTTTATTGGGAATAATGTCTGCGCAGTTTTCCAAAGAAACGTGAGACAAAAAGATTAAAAAAACACCCACAAAAAACAAAATATGATTAAACGTTGAAATCTTCACATGTGTGTTGTCAGAGGTGATTGATGCAAATGGGAAACATTGCGCCTAGGGTAGGATTCGAACCCAAACTTCATGCCATTCTGGAACTAGCATCTTAATCATTAAACTCTAGGTTCCCTGATGCATTCACCCTATCCACACCTACCTGTTATATATGGCTTCTTGCCTGAGAGATGGTTGGTTATTTTGAGTTTTACGTCCTGGCAACATCTAAGGTCATATCAGGACATATCAGAACGGGCCTGACTGAGAGATCAGTGCAGACTAATACATTTTTGTCCCATTGGAATTGTAACTCTTTTATATGGTTTACATCCGTAAGTCATGTAATGCGTACACATACGTACACAGGGTAGGTTCACCTACTATTACCATACAGCATGTAGCTTGTACAGGATTCAGGCCATGGAAACCAGTGTCATGGGCGTAATGAAAACTGGAAACATTGTGCCTAAAGCAGGATCAAACCCATCCTTCTTGACTGAGTGGGATATCAGGTCAAGGTGCCGGCGGCCTGATTTCACAGTGGGGCAGAACTATAAAGTCGCCATGAGTAACCATTGTCACAAGTCGGTACCCGTCCTGATATGACCTTAGATGTTGCTAGGACGTAAAACAACAAACAAACCTGCTATGATACTGCTACATTAATGAAGTGGGTCAGTTGTTTATTTATACATGCATTCCTAGAAATACAGCAACGGTGGAAACATGTAATTTAATTGCCAATTTGCGTGATGATTAGGCATGTGCACAAACCAATTACACACAGGGGAGTCCATATTGTCGCAGTGCAAACTGGTCTCCTCACCAATTCACTTTGCTTACAAAAATCTACATTTAATGGCCCTGTCATACTACGACGTAACGACGTCGACGTAGGGAGAACGTGAAGAACGTTGAACTTCTCGGCGTAGTATGCAAATTTGGGCAGAAGTTGAACGTGGATGCAGCGTAGTGGACGAGAGCGTAACGTCGGTAAAGCGTAGTGATACCGTCATTCAACGAGAGAGGTCAACGTAATGACGCTCACGGAACGTTATGAACGTTATTCCATCGCCAGAAGAACGTTACGTGACGTTAGCTATGTCATGATACGTTGAACGTACGTTGAATGCACGTTCTCCTGACGTTCTCCTGACGTTCTCCTGACGTTCCCATTACGCCCCGTGGGCATTTGCACTCGGTTTAATGGGGGTCAACGTAGTGGAACGTAGTTGAACGTAGTGAGGAGCATTGGAATAACGTCCGTTTAACGTCATTGACGTTCGCTGAACGTGAACAGAACGTACGGTGAACGTAAACCCTTACGTTCGTCCTACGTCGAAACTTTTGAACATGTCCAAAAGCTCGACGTTAATCGACGTTACACGACGTAATGTGACGTAGCTCGACGTCACTCTAACATCATTATGACGTCATCATAACGTAATCCAACGTCCATCAACGTAATGACGAAATATCACCACGTTAGGCTCACGTTCACTCATTACATTGTAGTGTGACAGGGGTATAACGCAGGGTCGTACACATGCGAAGATATTGAATTCAAGGCTATTTCAAGGCTTTTCAAGGCTGTCTTTGATAGGAATTCAAGACTATTGTCATTGGGATTTCAGAAAAAACTAAGCAATGGCGAATGGCGATTTCAGATTAATTTATATCAGTGGGGAGCGTTTAATGAAATTCAAGGCTTTTCAAGACTAAAATAGGTTAAATTCAAGGCTTTTCAAGGCCTTTTAAGGCAATCTCTTCTGGGTGGACAGCATTCCTTTTCTACAATTAATAACCATCATGCTTCCATTTCCTTCTAAAGATTCAGACAATAGACCACATCACGGTTCCAGCGGCGCGGTGCATTGTGGGATGCATCAGAGCAAAACAAACCAGCGAGAAGCACATGGCACATGCTAATACACTGGGTGCAGCTATGAAATGTGCTAGTTTCAGCTCATCTCAGCTCTTGTTTGAAACATAGAATACCAACTAAAAAAATATATATAATAAATTAAGATATTAATCTTTTATCCAGCATTGCATTTACATCAATATAATCAGCACATCTTATGCCATGTGCATTTAGATTTAGACAAATCTAGGCACTCAGACTAGTGTTAGAGCCATAGCCAGAGTCAGTTTTACTTATTTTATTCATGTTTTTATTTATATCCTATGGTTAATGACATATGTAGAACTAGAAAATGAGTAGGGTTAATCAGATATTAGTTATATATTTCTCTGATACAATTGTATGTTGACACATTTTGCATTTTAATATTTAGAAAAAGAATTAATAATGGTGATGTGGATATCACTGATTGTCTTGTGTGGAATTGTATGTTTCTTAGCTTAAAATGTTTAACTATGGCTAGTTTTGTCTTAGATATATTCATTAGGTCATTATATTGCATGTGTGCATACATGTTTATGCCCAATTGTTATGTATTTCTATTTATTTGGAATAAAATGCCATTTTGCTATTTTGAATAAAACGCATATCGGCAAACTCAATGGCTGTACGCCTTTGCTTTGCTCCCGGCGCGGTTTTCAGCGCATGCGGAGTCGGAACCGTGATTTAGTCTATACCATCTACAGTAATCACCATCTAAAAATTCAAATGGAATAGCGTCAACAGAGAAAGTGTAGCACTAGCAGTCTAGGTAGGCCTTTACTATAGACTCTGTAAACCGGAAGTGGGCATTGCTGGCTGCGCAGTGCAACCCAAAGCAAACATTCTAGATTTAAATATTCGTGTATGCCCGGACGTGGTGGCTGAATCAGTAAGAACACAAGCTTCCTGTGCGGAAGATTGGAGTTCAAATCTCAGTCGAGTCAAACCAACAACTTACAAAATTGATAAGTCTCGCTACCTAGCCTGGTGCTCAGCATTACTAGGATAGGGCATGGATTGGTTAGCTCAGTATCCGATGCTGTGACTGAGTGGTAACATTGGTTCATGGTGGCGGCGGCCTGGTCTCCCAATAGGGCAGCATTATAGTTGCCATAAGTGCGTACTGGTTATCAACCAGTCCTGATATGACCTTAGATATTGCCAGGATGTAAACTCCAACAAACAAAACAAACAAACAAAACAATCATCTGTCTGCCTGCCGCCTGAACACACACTCACAATCGTCCACCGGATCAAAACAAACAAACGCGTACAAAACACATGACAGACAATAGCAACCATGGCTTAAAGTTGCATAGTTTGATGATTTTGAGCTTCTGCCATTTTCTGAGATAAATACATTATGCTCATCGTCATAATCTACTTTACTATAGTTTGAAGTAACTTTTATTATAAATGACTAACCTAGGATATATTTAACATACAAAGATTCCGAATTAATTTTGGCAAGCATGCCAAAACTCTGACACCATAGACTTCAGTAGTAACAGGGTCTATTAAATTGACTTATTACGACCTTCTATGCAACAACAAATGCTTAATAAGTGCACCAGTATCTAAGTTGAATACAGGTATATAGAATCATATCTAGATATATGCTTTGATTTAGAAAATTTGATCTTTTCATCGGAGTATGCAACTTTAAGCTTCAGGTGAAATGGTATGGTTTAAATATTAATCTTTGGTTTAAACCCTTCTTACTAATGTGCACACTTTTCCCAAAGAGCCCCATTAGCTAATGTGCAGCGTTCATGTATGAGCTGCCAGGAATGATATATATCAGGGAGTACGTTCGATAGACCTTTTCCATTTTAGCATGCGCAGTGAGCTGCTACCGACATTACTATTTCCCACTGCTAACAGTTGGTGATAGAAATACTCTATGATAGACCTTTTTGGTAGAAATCCTCTATGATAGACCTTTTCCACGAATCATGCGCACTGAGCTTCTACCGACAACATTAGTTCTTCCCAACGCTACCAGTTGGTGATAGGACTCCTCTATGATAGAACATTTTGGTAGAAATCCTCTACGATAGACCTTTTCCATGAAGCATGCGCAGTGAGCTTCTACTGACAACATTAGTTCTTCCCACCGCTACCAGTTGGTGATAGAAATCCTCTACGATAAATCTTTTCCATGAAGCATGAGCAGTGACGAGTGAGCTGCTTCCGACAACATTAGTTCTTCCCATCCCTACCATTTGGTGATAGAAATCCTCTACGATAGACCTTTTTGGTAGAAATCCTCTACGATAGACCTTTTCCATAGAGCTTGCGCAGTGAGCTGCTACAGACAACAGTAGTTCTTCCCACTGCTAAATGGAAAGCACAGAGGTCGAAGTGAGGGAGAGTTTGGTAATGATCCTCCCGCAGGCTCACCTATTGAAACCTTGTTACGACTTGTACTTCCTCCTAATGATCAAGTTCGATCGTCTTCCCGGCAACCATTGCCTCAGCATTCCCTTCTACCTGGCGACAAATGTTTTGATAAGTGCACCAGTATCTAAGTTAGACATCTAGAATCAAATCTAGATAATCGTCTCGGTTTTGAAAAGTTGATGTTTTCATCGGACTATGCAGGTTTAAATAAATGCACTGATATCATAAGTAAAATCAAATCTATGCAAGCCCTGTGGTCTTAAAAATGTCATGAATGCCTTCTTCAGATTATACAATGTTAAGGCTCAGTCACACCTCACCGGATAAGTATCAAAATGTATTAAAATGTGTCAAAATGTTGTGCTATCGGGTAAATGGCCACTGGACGAACGGACATGAAACGGACATGAACGGATAGCCAACGGACAAAACGAAATCAAACCGGACAAGAACCATAGATGTCAGTCCGGCGGCATCCGTTCCTAGTTGTTTGCATGTTCAAAACTTGTATGGACACAAACCGGACATTGTTCGTTTTCTGTCCGTTTCCCCCAATCCAGTGAGGTGTGACTTGGGCTTTAAGGGTGAGGAAATGAGCAGACTGGTTAGACGAGACTGCAGCGGGCTGATGATGCCGGTGGAGAAGACGGGCACAAGGTGGGTGCCGGGGAATGAGAGAAGGTAGCAGCAACCATAGCAACGGTATCAAGATGAACACCTAATATATATAAGGGAAGAAGATGGGAAGGTATAAACTATGCATCAGGCCAAACACTCTTATTACAGGACATGGGGGGGGGGGGGTGGAGGGCGATGAGAGGGGAAGGCGAAAAGGAAAACGAGGAGGTAGTTATCGAAGGGAAGCGGAACATAGTCTTGATGAAGGCATTGTTGGAGTCTTACGTCCTAGCAACATCTAAGGTTATATCAGGACGGGTACCGACTTGTGACAGTGCGCACTCATGCCACTGAGAGACCATGTCACTGGCATCTAAGGTTATATCAGAATGGGTATCGACTTGTGGCAATATGCACTCATGATGCCTTTATAGTACTGTCCCACTGGGAGACCAGGCCACTGGCACCATGAACTGATATCCCATACAGTCACAATATCCTGATATCGTGCTGACCAGTCTTTGTCCTATCCTATTAATGCTGAGCGCCAGGCTAGGTAGCGACAAATATCAATTTTTGATAAGTCATTGGTTTGACTCGGCTGTGATTCGAACTCCTGACCTTCCGCACGGGAGGCCTGCGTTCTAACCGATTCTACCACCGCGTCCGGTATGGAGGAGGTGGGTGATGGAACATGAGAGGCACGGGAAACGTGGAGTAGTGTTTCCTCCCTATGCTACTACTACTGAGGCTAGAGCTATTCCCCCTTCTCCACCCCCACCCACCGCCACACACCACTCCACTCCCCACTCTCAGTGTAGTAATACACGAGTGAGACGTCAGTATTACTAACACAGTCAGCACTCCCACCCTCGCACACACCACTCCACTCCCCTCCCCACTCTCAGTGTAGTAATACACGAGTGAGACGTCAGTATTACTAATACAGTCAGCACACCCACCTTCCCACACACTCTCAGTGTAGTAATACACGAGTGAGACGTCAGTATTACTAATACAGTAAGTACTCCCACCCTCCACACACACCACCCCACTCCCCACTCTCAGTGTAGTAATACACGAGTGAGCCGTCAGTATTACTAAAACAGTAAGTACTCCCATCCTCCACACACCACTCCCCTCCCCACTCTCAGTGTAGTAATACACGAGTGAGCCGTCAGTATTGCTAACACAGTCAGCACTCCCACCCTCCCACACACACCACTCCACTCCCCTCCCCACTCTCAGTGTAGTAATACACAAGTGAGACGTCAGTATTACTAATACAGTAAGTACTCCCACCCTCCACTCCCCTCCCCACCCTCAGTGTAGTAATACACGAGTGAGACGTCAGTATTACTAACACAGTCAGCACTCCCACCCTCGCATACACCACTCCACTCCCCTCCCCACTCTCAGTGTAGTAATACACGAGTGAGACGTCAGTATTACTAATACAGTCAGCACACCCACCTTCCCACACACTCTCAGTGTAGTAATACACGAGTGAGACGTCAGTATTACTAATACAGTAAGTACTCCCACCCTCCACACACAGCACCCCACTCCCCACTCTCAGTGTAGTAATACACGAGTGAGACGTCAGTATTACTAACACAGTCAGCACTCCCACCCTCACACACACCACTCCACTCCCCTCCCCACTCTCAGTGTAGTAATACACGAGTGAGACGTCAGTATTACTAATACAGTCAGCACACCCACCTTCCCACACACTCTCAGTGTAGTAATATACGAGTGAGACGTCAGTATTACTAATACAGTAAGTACTCCCACCCTCCACACACACCACCCCACTCCCCACTCTCAGTGTAGTAATACACGAGTGAGACGTCAGTATTACTAATACAGTAAGCACTCCCACCCTCCACACACACCACTCCCCTCCCCACTCTCAGTGTAGTAATACACGAGTGAGACGTCAGTATTACAAACACAGTAAGTACTCCCATCCTCCACACACCACCCCACTCCCCACCCTCAGTGTAGTAATACACGAGTGAGACGTCAGTATTACTAATACAGTAAGTACTCCCACCCTCCACACACACCACCCCACTCCCCACTCTCAGTGTAGTAATACACGAGTGAGACGTCAGTATTACTAATACAGTAAGCATCCCACCCTCCACACACACCACCCCACCCTTAGTGTAGTAATACGCGAGTGAGACGTCAGTATTACTAATACAGTAAGTACTCCCACCCTCCCACACGCCACTCCACTCCCCACCCTTAGTGTAGTAATACGCGAGTGAGACGTCAGTATTACTAATACAGTAAGCACCCCACCCTCCACACACACCACTCCACTCCCCACCCTTAGTGTAGTAATACACGAGGGAGACATCAGTATTACTAATACAGTAAGTACTCCCACCCTCCACACACACCACTCCACTCCCCACTCTCAGTGTAGTAATACACGAGTGAGACGTCAGTATTACTAATACAGTAAGTACTCCCACCCTCCACACACACCACCCCACTCCCCACTCTCAGTGTAGTAATACACGAGTGAGACGTCAGTATTACTAATACAGTAAGCACCCCACCCTTCACACACACCACACCACCCTTAGTGTAGTAATACGCGAGTGAGACATCAGTATTACTAATACAGTAAGTACTCCCACCCTCCACACCCACCACCCCACCCTTAGTGTAGTAATACACGACTGAGACGTCAGTATTACTAATACAGTAAGTACTCCCACCCTCCACACATCACTCCACTCCCCACTCTCAGTGTAGTAATACACGAGTGAGACGTCAGTATTACTAATACAGTAAGTACTCCCACCCTCCACACACACCACCCCACTCCCCACTCTCAGTGTAGTAATACACGAGTGAGACGTCAGTATTACTAATACAGTAAGCACCCCACCCTCCACACACACAACCCCACCCTTAGTGTAGTAATACACGAGTGAGATGTCAGTATTACTAATACAGCAAGCACCCCCCCCCCCCTCCACACACACCACCCCACTCCCCCCCCCACCCCTTAGTGTAGTAATACACGAGTGAGACGTCAGTATTACTAATACAGTAAGCACCCCACCCTCCACTCCACTCCCCACCCTTAGTGTAGTAATACGCGAGTGAGACGTCAGTATTACTAATACAGTAAGTACTCCCATCCTCCACACACACCACTCCACTCCCCACTCTCAGTGTAGTAATACACGAGTGAGACGTCAGTATTACTAATACAGTAAGTACTCCCATCCTCCACACACACCACTCCACTCCCCACTCTCAGTGTAGTAATACGCGAGTGAGACATCAGTATTACTAATACAGTAAGTACTCCCATCCTCCACACACACCACTCCACTCCCCACTCTCAGTGTAGTAATACACGAGTGAGATGTCAGTATTACTAATACAGTAAGTACTCCCACCCTCCACACACACCACCCCACTCCCCACTCTCAGTGTAGTAATACACGAGTGAGATGTCAGTATTACTAATACAGTAAGCACCCCACCCTCCACACACACCACCCCACTCCCCACCCTTAGTGTAGTAATACACGAGTGAGACGTCAGTATTACTAATACAGTAAGCACCCCACCCTCCACACACACCACTCCACTCCCCACCCTTAGTGTAGTAATACGCGAGTGAGACGTCAGTATTACTAATACAGTAAGTACTCCCACCCTCCACACACACCACTCCACTCCACGGTGTGATGAGGGTATATGTGTGGGGAGGGGTGTAGATGGTAGTGGTGCTTATCTATTTATCACTCATTGGAAGAGATGCTAGAGGTGCTTAGCTATTTATCACTCATGGTGAGAGATGGTAGTGATGCTTATCTATTTATCTCTCATGAGGGAAGATGGTAGTGATGCCTATCTATTTATCACTCATGGCGAGATATGGCAGTGACGCTTATCTATTTATCACTCTTGGGGGAGATGGTGGTGGTGCCTATCTATTTATCACTCATGGAGGAGATGGTAGTGGTGCTTATCTATTTATCATGCATGGTAAGATATCCTATTGATGCTTACCTATTTATCACTCTTTGGGAGAGATGGTAGGGTGCTTATTTATTTATCACCAATAGAGGGAGATGGTAGTAGTGTCTATCTATTTATCACTCACGGAGGGAGATGGTAGTGGTGCTTATCTATGTATCACCAATAGAGGGAGATGGTAGTGGTCCCTATCTGGTTATCAATCATGGGGGAGATGGTAGTGGTACCCATCTATTTATCACTCATGGAGGGAGATAGTAGTGATGCTTAACAATTCATCACTCTTTGGAGAGATGGTAGGAGTGCTTATTTATTTATCACCAACAGAGGGAGATGGTAGTTGTTCCGATCTGGTTATCACTCATGGTGGAGATGGTAGTGGTACCCATCTATTTATCACCAACATAGGGAAATTGTAGTGGTCCCTATCTGATTATCACTCATGGGGGGAGATGGTTGTGGTACCCATCTATTTATCATTCATGGAGGAGATAGTAGTGATGCTTACCTATTTATCACTCTTGGGAGAGATGGTAGGGGTGCTTATTTATTTAACACCAATAGAAGGAGATAGTAGTGGGCCTACTCATGGGGGGAGATGGTACTATTGGTAGTGGTACCCATTTATTTCTCATGGTGGGAGATGGTAGTGGTGCCTATATATTAATCACTCATGGTGGGAGATGGTAGGGGTGCCTATCTATTTATCACTCATGGTGGGAGATGGTAGTGGTACCCATCGATTTATCACTCATGGTGGGAGATGGTAGTAGTGCCTATCTATTTATCACTTATGGTGGGAGATGGTAGTAGTGCCTATCTATTTATCACTTATGGTGGGAGATGGTAGTGGTACCCACCTATTTAACACTCATCGTGGGAGATGGTAGTGGTACCCATCGATTTATCACTCATGGTGGGAGATGGTAGTAGTGCCTATCTATTTATCACTTATGGTGGGAGATGGTAGTGGTACCCACCTATTTATCACTCATCGTGGGAGATGGTAGTGGTACCCATCGATTTATCACTCATCGTGGGAGTTGGTAGTAGTGCCTATCCATTTATCACTTATGGTGGGAGATGGTAGTAGTGCCTATCTATTTATCACTTATGGTGGGAGATGGTAGTGGTACCCATCGATTTATCACTCATGGTGGGAGATGGTAGTGGTACCCATCGATTTATCACTCATGGTGGGAGATGGTAGTGGTGCCTATCTATTTATCACTTATGGTGGGAGATGATAGTAGCACCCATCTATTGATCACTCATCGTGGGAGTTGATAGTAGCACCCATCTATTTATTACTCAACGTGGGAGATGGTAGTAGTGCCTATCTATTTATCACTCATGGTGGGAGATGATAGTAGCACCCATCTATTGATCACTCATCGTGGGAGTTGATAGTAGCACCCATCTATTTATTACTCAACGTGGGAGATGGTAGTAGTGCCTATCTATTTATCACTTATGGTGGGAGATGATAGTAGTACCCATCGACTTATCACTCATGGTGGGAGATGGTAGTAGTGCCTATCTATTTATCACTTATGGTGGGAGATGGTAGTAGCACCCATCTATTGATCACTCATCGTGGGAGATGGTAGTAGCACCCATCTATTGATCACTCATGTGGGAGAGATAGTAGCACCCTCTATTGATCACTCATCGTGGGAGTTGAACACCCAAACAACATAGTAGTGCCTATCTATTTATCTTATGGTGGGAGATGATAGTAGTACCCATCGACTTATCACTCATGGTGGGAGATGGTAGTAGTGCCTATCTATTTATCACTTATGGTGGGAGATGGTAGTAGCACCCATCTATTGATCACTCATCGTGGGAGATGGTAGTAGCACCCATCTATTGATCACTCAATGTGGGAGTTGATAGTAGCACCCATCTATTTATTACTCAATGTGGGAGATGGTAGTGGTGCAAACAGTGGTTTATTGCTTTACCGCCTCATAATTTGATCCACTACTTTAAAGTTGCAGAGTCCGATGAAAACACAACATTTTCAAAACCAAAACAATTATCTAAATTGGATTCTACATATCTAACTTAGATACTGGCGCACTTCTTAAGCATTTGTTGCCCCACAGAAGGGAATACTGAGGCAATTTAAAAGAACCTTTTACTGCAGAAGCCTATGGAGTCAGAGTTTTGGTGTGCATACCAAAATTAATTTTGCATGGTTGCACTTCAAATATCTCAAAATTTAGCCATTTAAAATAAAAGCTACTTCAAACTAAAAGTAACGTAGGTTATAACGATCAACCAAATATATTTATCTCAGAAAATGACAGAAACTCAAAACCATCGGACTATGCAACTCTAACAAAACCAGCTACACAAGCGGCAGGTTATTTAAAGACCAGGGATGAAAGTGGTGCTACATGGACAATCTCTAAGAAAACGTACAAACGTTTAGCAGCATTTGAGATGTGGACTTATCGAAGGATGATGAAAATATCATGGACAAAGAAGATCACCAACAAAGAAGTTCTCAGAAAAATTAAAAATAAGAAAAGCTTGTTTGCCACTATACAGACAAAGAAACTTATTTATTTTGGCCACATCATTCGTCAGAGTTCAATATACCGTACATTGTTGGAAGGGAAGGTGAATGGCAGCAGAGGGAGAGGGAGACCAAGAACATCATGGTTTACAAATATTTCACAGTGGACAGGCTTGAATTATTCACAGTCTATCAGAACAGCACACCATCGGGACAAGTGGAGAACCATTGCATCCAACCCTTGACTAGAGGACGGAGCTATTGATTGATTGATTGATGAAAGTGGTCTCGGATATTCTCGCCGATATTCTCGCATCGGGCACTGACAGGGAATCGATGTACAATTCTTAGAAGTCAGGTTTTATATACTACTCTCCCGCGAGATGGCAGTGCACAACAAAATCGCGGAAATCTGCGAAATGGCCGAATTGCGCAAAATCGTGGAAATCCGCGAAATCGCTAAAAATCCGTAGAAAAGCGGAAATCCGTGAAATCGCGGAGATCTTTCATCCCCGCAAGACTTGAGAGAATTGTCCGATAATTGGATCAGATCAGGTTAATCGACCGGATCCAGGCGATTACATCTCGCGTGCGAATCAGCAGGAAACAACGACAAAACCCACACAAGGAACAAACAAACAAACAAACAAACAAGAGGAAATCAATTCCGGAGGTGGTCACACCACCAACGACTCGCCCCTGCCGCTGTCTGCGCTGACGCTGTGGAGATGTGTGTGTGTGTGTGTGACTGATCTAACTTCTGCGCATGCGCACAGGAGTTGTGTGTGGCCAGTCTTAGCCGCTAATTACCCGTCGATCCCGGCTAGATGACAGGGGCGCATTGGTCGTAATGCGAAGCATTACGTTTGATGCGAGGGAAGGAAGAGACCCTCCCCCGCCCCGCGTGTCGCGCTGCTTCTCACCTCAGGCCGCCGGCGCTCACTCCCCCCCCTCCCCCGCCACTCGCCTTTGTCCGCGCTGCTCACGCCTCGCGCGACCCCCGCTGCTCGCCACCTCTCACCCTCCCCCCGGCCTGCCAGCATTCGCACCTCCTGCCGCCGCCGTCCCCTTCCCTCCCTTATAAGGCCGCCGGCGGCCCTCCTCAGGCACTCACCTTCCTGCCGTCCTCCTGCCCGTGTCTTTCTCTACATTGGACTCTCCACCTCGGACAGCTTTCCACCTCGGACCGCTGCCCAACTCCAAACACAGAAAAATGCCTCAAGGAAAGGGCCGTGGACGGAAGAGCTCCCGGGCTGCCCCTCGGACACCGGGGCCTGCCGCGACGCCGCGCCGGGAGGAGTCACCGGTCTCCGCCCCGGCAACGCCCGAGGCACCCTCGGACCGCGGCTCGGGCTCCGAGACCTCAGCCCTAATGGAGGCGATGCAGCGGATACAGCTCGACCAGCGACAGTCCGCAGCCGACGCGCGGCAGTCCGCGGCCGACGCACGCCAGGCCACGGCGGACATCCACGCCCGGATCGACGCCCTCGCCCTCGGGGAAGCTCGCCCCGTGCCAGACCGCCCGACGCCCGCCTCAAGACAGCAAGCAGCCCCTACGCCTCGGGCGCGCAGCGCCATCATGGAGCGCCCGCCGCCGCCGCCTCACGCGACCCTGCCCGGGGAGCCCCACCCGGAATACGAGCGCTACCACCACCTCGACTCCCAGGCCCCGCACGCCACCTCCCCGGCCTACCAGGAGGACTTCACCCGGCACAGCCCCTCTTCCGCGGCCGATGCTGTCCGGGAAATACTGGCCTCCGCCGAGGCCCGTCACTCCACGAGGCGACAAGGTATTCCTGCCAACTATGTGTTCCCCTCTGACCTCGTGAAACGGGGGGCAGAGAGGAAGTCGGTGAAACGAGGGGAACCTACGAGGGAGGAATACGTCTTAGCCATCCTCACCCTCCTGGACCACCCCGACTTCCCCTCCCACTCCACCAAGGGACTCCACCACCACCTCCTCGCGGTGTGCCGCGACAACCTGATTTACCCGTGGGGTACCGTCCGCCGGTACTCAGAGACTGTGTTTACTGCCATCGCGGACGGGACCCTCCCCCACGGGTGGCACGACCCAGTGGCCATCAACCTCCTTAGGCTAGAGTCCCTGGCCACGCCCGCCCAGCCTGCCGCCGCCCAGCCACGACCACTCAACCCTGCCAAGCCCCGGCCCCAGCCCCAGCCCCGCGCCCACACCGACACCCGGGTAGCTTACTCTAGGGAGACCCACGGGCCCTTGTGTTACGCGTGGAATCGGGACCCCACCTCATGCACCCAGGCCGCCCCGAGGGAGGTTCATGGCCAAGGGGCTACCAGGATGCGCCACGCTTGTGCCTACTGCGCAAACGTACGCAAAATGTTAACCGTACACAGCGAGGAGGCATGCTTGGCGAAGCGTGCCCGCACGGCGGCCCCCGCCCTCCCCGGATTTTTGAAGAGCCGGTACCTCCAGCCCGGCCCGGAGGCCCCATACCGGCCCACTAACCACGACGCCGCCCCCCGACCATGCTCCCGCCATCCCGACACCAGCCACCTCAGTCACCTCTTTCCCCCGAGAGCCCCTTTATGCGGGCCAGTCTGCCTGCCCCGGAGCGCCAATGACAATCCGGCAAGACCATGACCTCAGGGGCCTCCCAGCGCACTGGACACCTGTCACTGATGAAACCTGAATCCCAGCAGTTCTCCGCCTCCCGGGGCGCGGCCTGACCGCCGCCTCGGGAAAGCCGTACCCTCCGGCGACCACCCTCTCCCCGGGCCTCAGCTCCCCCTCAGTAAGGCTCCCACCGCCGCCCGGCCCCAGCCGCCGATCAACCCCGGCCCTGAAGATCACCTCGACCCTGGCGACACCGCCTTCCTCTCCCCCCCCCACGACCCGCCCCCTGACCCCCCTGACCCCCCCCTACCGCCCAGGCCTTCGCCGCCCCCCTCGCCCGCCCCCGCCGCACCTCCTCACCCTCCCCCCGCCCCCACAACCACCTCCACCCTCCCTCCTTAGACGAGCCCACCGTCGATCTCATCGACCCCGTCCTCCAAGCCACCCTCCCCGCAGCACCCACCTGCGGCCCCACCCCCGCCCTGTACCGGCCCACCATACTCGCCTCCTGGCCCCACACCTCCGGCGAGGCGTGGGAGCGCTACCCTGCCCTCCGCCACACCTACACCGCCCTCCGGGAAGCGGGCCTCCCTAATTTTGTGGCCGCCCGCATCCCCCTCCCCTCAGGCCTCAACATCCCTGCCTGGCGGTCCCGCCTCCGAGACTACCCCGACCACGCCGTCCTGGACCTCCTCGAGTTCGGCTTCCCCGCAAATTACTCTGCCCCTACCCTCCCCCGCCCTTCATTCACCAACCACCGTGAGCCTCCGGAATGCCTCCCTCACATCCAGGCCTTCATTAAAACAGAGCTGGCCCTCGGCGCCCTCATCGGCCCCTTCCATGTTCCTCCCTTCTCCCCCTGGACCCAGGTCTCGCCCATGATGACCCGCCCCAAGTCCGACCCTGGTAAGAGGCGGGTCATCGTGGATCTCTCTTACCCCCGAGGTGCCAGCGTCAACTCCGGCATCCCCCGACGCGAATACCTCGGGGAGCCCCATACCTACAGCCTCCCGTCCGTCGCCGACGTGGGCTGCCGCCTCATATCCGAGGGCGTAGGGGCCTACGCCTGGTCGGCGGACATATCCCGGGCCTACCGGCAGCTCCGGGCCGACCCCCTCTCCTGCCCCCTCTTCGGGATAGCCCTGGACGGGGCCACCTACATCGACCTCGCCCTCCCCTTCGGCTGCCGCTCCTCGGGCGCGGCCTGCGTCCGCGTCACCTCGGAGGTGGCCTGGATCCTTCGGCGCGAGGGGTTCCACGCCCTCGTGTACGTCGATGACTTCATCGGCTGCGAGGGCTCGTACCTGAGGGCCTGCAAGGCCTTTGACGCCTTCCTCGCCCTCACCACAGCCCTCGGCCTCGACGTGGCGCCCGGAAAGTGTCACCCGCCCGCTGTCCGCCTCCTCTGGCTCGGCTTTGCCCTCGACAGCGAGGCCATGACCATCCGTCTCGCCCCCGAAAAGATCCAGGCCCTCGTCGACGATTGCGAGGCCCGCGTCGCCCGCCCCACCCTCGGGAAGCAGGAGCTCCAGAGTCTCCTGGGGCGCCTAAACCACGTGAGCAGCTGCGTACTCCCCGGCCGGAAATTCATGGCCCGGCTCCTCAGGGTGCTGCGCAGCTGCCGCGGGGCCCCAACCCTCACCCTCACCGACGACGCCCTCCGGGACCTGAAATGGTTTGCCGCCTACGGGCGCATCTCTAACGGTCTCCACCTCCTCCGCGCTCCCGAGGTCCGTCGTTGGGTGATTGAGTGCGACTCCTGCCTTACCGGGGGTGGGGCCTTCTACCCGACCCATTACTACGCCCGAGGGTACTCCAAGGCCTTCCGGGCGCGTTTCCCGACCATCCATGAGCTCGAGGCGGTCAACCTCGTCGTGGCCCTTCGCGCCCTCTTGCCCGGGGACGCGGCAGGGGCCACGGTCATGGTCAACACTGACAACATGGCCTCCGCCCTCGCGCTCGAGTCGGGGCGCGCCCGAGACGCCACCCTCGGGACATGTGCGGGAGCTCTGGCTGATCGCGGCCACGGGCTCCTTCGACCTACGCATCATTCACAAGCCCGGGGCGGACCTCCTCCTCGCCGATGCCCTCAGCCGCGCCCACCTACCAGGCCCCTGGGAGGCGACAGCCCGCCGCGAGGTGGCCCGCCTCGGGCTTCTCCCCACCAGCATCACCCATGACGCTTTCCCTTTCTACCCCGGCCTTTAGGTTTTCCCCCCGAGGAGGTAGCAGCCGTCTCCCGCTTCCGCGCCGCCTCCCTCGCCCCGGCGACCTGGAGGAACCGTCGTCGCCAGGCCGAGGATTTCGTCGCCTTCGCGGTGGCCCGAGGTGTGGACCCCCTCGCGCCCACGCCCTACGACGTTGCCGCCTTCACCGCCGCCCTCTTCCTCCGCGGGCTCGCGCCCGCCTCCGTGAAGAACACCGTCTCGGGCGCCCGCTCCTGGATCGAGGGCGCCGGGGGCCTCACCTCGGGCTTCGACGCCCGCCTGCCCAAGGACGTCTGCCGAGGTGGGGAACGGGCCTCACACCACGTCCAGCGGCAGGCGCCGCCCCTCTCCCCGCAGCAGCTCACGCTCGTCGTAAACCACCTCACCCGTGCAGGGGCCGCCTCCCTCGTCCCTCGGGCCGCCCTCCTCCTCGGGTACTTCGGGATGCTGCGCCAGTCTAATCTGCTGGCCCCAAGTCCCGAGGGTTGGGGCGGTCCCCACACCCTGACCCGCGACGATGTCCGCCCCGCGCCTGGGGGCCTCCGCCTGCAGATCAGAAGTTCAAAGACTATCTCAAGCCCCTCGGGCGCGGTCGCCCTCTTCGTCCCGGCCATCCCGGGCTCCGCCCTCTGTCCCGTCGCGGCCTGGCTCGGAGCCACCGCCCTCTGCCCTGCTGCTCCGGACGCACCCGCGTTCATGATGCCCCCCGGCCGGCCTCTCGACCCGCGCTCCCTCACCGCGCTGCTGCGAGGGGCCCTCGCCGCGCAGGGGGTGCCGCGGCCCGAGGACTTCACCCTTCACAGCCTCCGGCGGGGGGCCGCCCAGGCTTGCCAGCGCGCCGGGGTCCCTATCACCGACATTATGGCCCAAGGCACCTGGACCTCGGCGGCGGTGCACGCCTACGTGCCCCGCCTCGCACCCTCGGGCGCCCCTCGAGCCCTCTCCGCCGTCTTGGTGGAGGGCTCCTCGGCACCCCCCTCAGGCCATTGACATTGATACCACCTGAACTCTGATGACCTTTGATACATTCCACCTTTTATTGTCTTACACACATTGTACCTTTTTATCATCTTATTGTCTACCTCATTTGATACTTTGTTTGCTCTGTTTGTCTGAGAGGCGTGAATAAACGTCTCTTTTCCCACCCCCGCCTTGCTTTCTTCCTTCTCGCGCACGGTCGTAATTGCGATAGCAAATTCGTTTGATGCGAGGGCAAGGCAGAGCGAGGAAGAGACCCATCCCCCGCCTCGCGTGTGCGAAGCTTCTCACCTCAACCCCCCCCCCCCCCCCCCTCCCCTCCCCCCCCCCCCCCCTTCCCCCCCCCCTCCCCCTCCCTGGCGCCGGCGCTCACTCCCCCCCCCTCCCCCGCCACTCGCCTTTGTCCGCGCTGCTCACGCCTCGCGCGACCCCCGCTGCTCGCCACCTCTCACCCTCCCCCCGGCCTGCCAGCATTCGCACCTCCTGCCACCGCCGTCCCCTTCCCTCCCTTATAAGGCCGCCGGCGGCCCTCCTCAGGCACTCACCTTCCTGCCGTCCTCCTGCCCGTGTCTTTTTCTCCACCCACCCTCCCAATCTCTTTTTCTCTCCTACCTACTGGTGTGATGGACTCCTCGGCACCCCCCTCGGCCATTGACATTGACACCTGAACTCTGATGACCTTTGATACATTCTACCTTTTATTGTCTTACACACATTGTACCTTTTTATCATCTTATTGTCTACCTCATTTGATACTTTGTTTGCTCTGTTTGTCTGAGAGGCGTGAATAAACGTCTCTTTTCCCACCCCCGCCTTGCTTTCTTCCTTCTCGCGCATCAGGATGTATGTAGTAGTCAGGTTACACAGAGCGCAGTTGTGGGCGATGTTGAGTGCTGACAGTTATAGTTGTAAGCTGAGCGCAACTCACCCACAGCCCCCCCCCCCCCTTCCGCACCTCTACGCACACGCACACGGATATACACCTACAGGCAGTAAGCAGAACGAGACGCTATGGTAGGTGACTGCATATGCGAAGTGTAACTTATACGAATTGTGAATTTTGATACGCACACCAAATTCAATTTTGTGTTTTCAATTCTGTTTTCGGGACCAGACGGGATGGCCACATATTTTTTTCTTCTTGAAGATGTATACTACCTATCATGGATAAGTCTGAATAGACTTATTTTCACCATTAGACAGTTAGTTGGTTGATAGAAAGCCAGAGCCTCCACTTTGACCGACCCAAGGGATTTTTAACCTCGCACACCACATAGACATGGTATGATGAGAGCAACTGGTCTTTGATGACGCTGTAAGTTATACCTAGTGGTGGAAATCCAAATTGGCAGAGATGATGGCATGGGAATTGAGTTGAGAGTCCGTCTCCAGTTTTGGTAGATCGTGGGATTCAAAGTCATGGGTTCGAACCCTGGTCGAGTCAAACCAATCACTTAACAATTGATACTTGCCGCTTCCTAGCCAGGCGCTTGGCATTATTAGGATAGGGTAAGGACTGGTTGCCTCAGTGGCAGGATAATGTGATTGAGTGGGATATGGTGCTAGCGGCCTGGGCTCCCAGTGGAGCAGCAAATGTGTCCGGTGGCGCCCCCACTCGGCTCTCCGCCTCACTAATCTTCTTCGACTGCCTGCGTGTCTCTGCGAAAAACTATTTATACACACATGTATATGATACATAAATATATGTACATATATGCCCCCGCCATCTTGGGGTGGGTGGGGCACTCCACCACGGCGCCTATGGAGGAATAATAGTGATAAGTATATGTTCCCCGAGCATTTATACTTGTATAATGCATTATACATCACATATACATATATATGCATCTATATGTATATAGCACAGCTCAAGGAAAGTGAGCTTAGAGCTGCACAATTCAACAGCTTTGAGCTCTTCTATATTTGTTAAAGATAAATATAATAGGTTCATCATTATATTTAATTTACTTCAGAAGATTTAACTAACGCTTTATATTAAAAGGGTTCACTTTGCTGATATTTGAAGTGAAAACATGCTTCAGTAATTTTTGTTGTGAACACTGAAATACTGGAAACGTGTAGCGTAGGAGTTTAAAACTGCAATACATGTTTAATGAGGACTCCAGCGTCTAAATAGTATAGGTAGGATCAAATCTGACTAAGTGCTTTGGTTTGGGACATTTGATGCTCTCATTGGATTATGACATTTCCATCAGAAACAGAGCTTTTGAGGGTGCAATTGAAAAAGAAATCTAAACGCCAACATGGCCGCTTGTAGATTATATATGTACTTTTGTTTTGGCAATTGCGACAAGTCGATCACTGGTGATGACTTGTGGGTGTGGTTGGAGCTGGCAGTGGGGATGGGGTTGAGAGTGTGGGTGTGGGTGTATTGGTTGGTTGTTGGAGTTTTACGTCCTGGCAACATTTAATGCTATATCAGGATGGGTACCGACTTGTGATTCATGGCGACTTTATAGTACTGCCCCACTGGGAGACCAGACCTATGACCTGATATCCCACGCAGTCACATTATCCTGACACTGAGCTAACCAGTCCTTGTCCTAAATAATGCCAAGCGTCTGTCTAAGAAACGACAAGTATCGACTTTGCAAGTCATTGGTTTGAGTCGACCAGGAATTGAACTCCCGACCTCCTGCACGGGAGGCCTGCGCTCTACCGATTCAGCCACCGCGTTTCGTCGGGTGGGAGTGTGGGTGTGGGTTTGGGTGTGGGTTGGAATGTGGGTGTGGGTGTGTGGGTGTGGGGTGTCGGCGTGGTTGAGGGGGTGTGATATGGGTGTGGGTGTGGGTGTGTGGGTGTGGTGGGATGTGGGTGTGGGTGGAGTACTGTCTCATGGTACACTACTACACGGCATGGCCACTCTGCCGTCATGTTTGTGTGTGTAAGTAAGCACCTGCTAAGAGCTAATTGATTGCGTGGTTACTCGAACTGGCTGTCAGCTGATCGACAGCCCCCCACGTGACGCGGACCACTATCAACACTGCCCGCCAACTGCTGTTTCACAAACAGCAGCCACCGAGCACGGTGGCCGAATCGGTAGAGCGCCGATCTCGCGTGCGGGAGATCGGGAGTTTGGTTCCCGTTCGAGTCAAACCAATGAGTTATAACATTGATACTTGTCGCTTCTTAGCCTGGCACTCGGCATTAATTGGATAGGGCAAGGACTGGTTAGTTCAGTGTCAGGATAATGCGACTGAGTGGGATATTGGGTCATGGTGCTGGCTGTCTGATTTATCATTAGGGCAGCACTATAAAGTCACCCCTAGAGTGCACTGTTGCAAGTCGGTTCCCATCCTGATATGACCTTACATGTTGCCAGGATGCAAACCCCCAACAATATAATCCAGTCATTCAAGATTGCATTTTAAAAACAAATATGGATATATATAGATACAGTATGGGATAGTACATCTCCAACAAAAAGTACCATTTACCCCTAATTTAATAAGTCTATCACTGTGCCACTGCACTCCGTATTTAAAAAAAGTGCAACGCTACCAGTTTACAGTACATAGGCCTACGCATACATTGTATGTTAAAGTTGCATGGTTCGATGGCATTTCAATTTTTGTCTTATTTTTTAGATAAATATATCAAATTGATCGTTACGAGCTACTAATCATTAGTCCGGAGTGATTTTGATTAAAGATGATTAGTTTTGAAGTGATTTGAGCTGAAAGAACCAAAAATAATTTTGACAAGCTTGCCAAAAGTCCTGTGGCTATGACCCAGATGGTCATCTCGCGGTGACCATGTGATGTGAGATGACCTACTAATCCTGGAACCTGACAGGACTGTAGCTAGGTATTTCTGTTTGGGTCAGAACATTCTGGGAACGGATTAGTGCCATAGGCCCATTGCACTAGGGTTCTTAACCAAATATAATGTGTGTCTGTTGTCTACTTGTGTCTGTCTGTCTATGTCTGTCTGTGTGTGTCTGTCTGTGTGTATGTCTGTCTGTGTGTTTCTGTGTATGTATGTGTGTATGTGTCTGTGTGTATCTGTCTCTGTCTGTCTATGTTTCTGTGTCTGTGTGTTTCTGTGTATGTGTGTATGTCTGTGTGTCTGCCTCTGTCTGTGTGTGTCTCTCTCTCTCTGCAAAGTCAGGTTGGGTGTATGTGTGTCTGTGTATGCCGGGTGTGTGCACGTCTGTGTGTTTCTGTGTATGTGTATGCTGTATGTGCATGTCTGTATGTGTGTGTCTATATATGTGTGTCTGTATGTGTGTATGTCTGTGTGTGCATGTATGTGTGTATGTTTGTGTCTGTCTGTGTGTGCATGAGTGTATGTGTCTGTGTGTGTCTGTCTATGTTTGTGTGTCTGTGTGTTTGTGTGTCTGTGTGTTTCTGTGTATGTGTGTGTATGTATGTGTCTGTCTGTGTATGTCTGTGTGTATGTATGTATGTATGTATGTATGTATGTATGTATGTCTGTGTGTCTGCCTCTGTCTGTGTGTGTATCTCTCTCTCTGTAAAGTCAGGTTGGGTGTATGTGTGTCTGTGTTTGCCGGGTGTGTGCATGTCTGTGTGTTTCTGTGTCTGTGTATGCTGTATGTGCATGTCTGTCTGTGTGTGTCTATATATGTGTCTGTATGTGTGTGTATGTCTGTGTGTCTGCCTCTGTCTGTCTCTCTCTCCCTGCAAAGTCAGGTTGGGTGTATGTGTGTCTGTGTATGCCGGGTGTGTGTATGTCTGTGTGTTTCTGTGTCTGTGTAGGCTGTATGTGCATGTCTGTCTGTGTGTGTGTGTCTATATATGTGTGTCTGTATTTGTGTGTATGTCTGTGTGTGTATGTATGTGTGTATGTTTGTGTCTGTCTGTGTGTGTATGCCTGTGTGTGTATGTCTGTGTGTATGTCTGTCTCAATCTGTGTCTCTGTAAAATGAGGTCAGGAAACAGACAGACACATACACACACACAGACACATCCACCTCATTTCCCCTTCCCCTCGCTGGCCCTGCACAGTTGGCCTACTTGGTTGGGGGGAGGCTAATGAGGTCACGAGATTGGCCTAGTTGGTTAATGGCCTCCCTGCATAATGGGACTTTCAAAGTGAGTGTCTAAAGGGGTGAGGTTATAAATTCACTGGTTATTCTGTATATGCTGTCCTAAATCATTAGCTAATACACCAGTATCTAAGTTGGATATATAGGATCAAATGTAAGTAGTTGTTTTAATTTTGACAAAATTATATTTCATCGGACCATGCAACTTTAACCACATTAAAACCAGCAAATCAGATACGAAAATGACGAACAGTCCCGCTCTCTTCTTGCAGTCACGTGACCTGCCGGCCTGTGATTGGTGGAGAATCAACAACTTGGCTAATCTACACAGGAAGCCATTTGTGAAGCTGGTCTGCGATTGCCACTTAACTGATGGATGACAGTTTGCAGTGGAGGGAGGGAGGGAGGGGGGGAGGGAGGGAGGGAGGGAGGGAGGGAGAGCACATACCCTCGCAGGCTGCTGTTAATGGGGAGGGGCGGGGGCATATCAATATATTGGGGTGGTACCTCCTCGCAACATCTAAGGTCACACCAGAATGACTACCGAGTTATGACATTGACAGTGCGACTTTATAGTGCTGTTCCACTAGGATACCGCGCCGCGAGCAACCATTACATGGTATCCCACTCAGTCGCTTTATCTTGGCACTCAGCAAGTCAGCCCTTGCACATGCTAGTAATGCCGAGTGCTAAGCTAGGTAGAATATCAATATATTGGGGTTTTGCGTCCTCGCAACATCTAAGATCACACCAGGATGAGAACCGAGTTATGACAGTGCGACTTTAAAGTGCTGTTCCACTAGGACACCGCCCCGCGAGTAACCATTACCCGGTATCCCAGTCAGTCGGGTTATCTTGACACTGAAAAGGATCAACTTAGTAAATCCTTGGTTGATTGTTGCTTTTTATTGACTTTTTATTACTCGGCCTGGGATTGATCCCACGACCTCCCACAAGGGAAGCGGGGGCTCTTACTGATTAGGCCATCCCACCCGGTTCTTAATGGGCTAGCCTAACGAATGTGGAGGGTGGAATAATACAACCGCCTATCCAATCACCGATTAATGCGACACCCTCTAAGTATAAACATGGCAGAGCAATATAATTGAATCTGTTAAACAACAAAACAAACAAAATTGCACAGACACCTAGTTTTTGGTGAAATTTTCAATAGCAATGCATTTCTGATGGAATAGTCTAATACAATTGAATTAATCTAAAAGCTGTGTATTAACTCACTATCTTAGACGCCAGTCACACTATGTTTGCGACCACTTTGCGACCACACAAAAACAAGTCGTCACAAAGTGTTACTCAGTGGTTGCCGACTTCGTTGCGACCAAAATGGTCGCAAGGAGGATGCAGCTACTGCATCAAATAACCCTCCTTCCAACCAAAATTGTTGCCCGGAGGTCGTCCGATCATTTTCATAGGTTGGCGACTGGTAGAATTTCTGGTCGCAAAGTGGTTGACAGTGGTTGCAAGCCCTAATGTGACTGGGCAGGGAGGATAGTGGTTTCAGGGTGGAAAAAAGCGGAAATCAAGCCGAGATTATTAGCCCAATGGCAAATTTCCGTCCTATAGGCTAGCTACCATACTACATCTATATAAAAATAAAAATGCCCCATGCTCTGAAAAAACCCGGAAATCCGCCTAAAAACGGGAAAAATATCATCCCTGCTGGGGCTTTACCACTTACACCTTTGATAACTACTTGGTACCAATAGCTCATCGATAATCTTCGCTAGTTGGAATCTTGTGCATAAATAGACCGCACCCCTAACACAATTGAAATAAGCATTGTTTCGTTTTTAAATCCTTTCCCTTTCCACGCGCAGCCGCGGTGGTCGAGTCGGTAGAGCGCAGGCCTCATGTGCGGGAGATCGGGAGTTCAGTTCTCAGTCGCCTCAAACCAATGACTTATCAAATCGATACTTCCCAAATAGCACACAGCCGTCGGGCCAACGGTGGCCCGACGGCGGCCGCGCCGTCGGCCCAACAGTGTGAACCGGCGTCGGGCCGACGTTGGTTTGTCCAACCTCCCGCCGTCGGCTCGACGGCGGCCGCCGCCGTCGTCCCGACGGTGACAAATATGTGGCGACGGTGCGACCAATAGCCAGTGTCCGGATAATGTGACTCAGTCGGATACCAGGTCATGGTGCTCGTGGTCTAGTCTCCCATGGGGGCAGCACTATAAAGTCGCCATGAGTGCGCACTATCACAAGTCGATACCCATCCTGATATTACCTTTGATGTTGCCAGCATGTAAAACTCCAACAACCAACCAATGTTTTCAAATCGTCCCCCTTTCCATGCCCAGCCTCATCATATTTTTGCCTACTATCCAAAGAATGAATGGATATAAATTTAAATAGTGGCAAAGATTAATGGTGAATTCTCTCAATTCAATACCTCCCTTGACAACTGTATCGGTGTTAATTAAATGCAATCTGCAGAGTAATTCAGGTGTTTAAAATCAAGTGTGCACCAACATTAATGGGACACCATGCAAATATAAGCAGTTATTGACTGATATGAGACCAAACAACTGAGCAGGAAAGTGCTGGTTAAAGTTGCATAATCCGATGTTTTGAGCTTCTTCCATATTTTGAGATAAATACTTTAGGGTTATGATTAAGATTTACCTTACTTTGGTTTGAAATAACTGTTATTATTAAATGGCTAACTTTGAGATATTTGAAGTGAAATTACTTTTGATGTGCACACCGAAATACCTTTATGCAGCACTATACGTTTAATGATTTATTTTGTTTGTTTAACGACCCCCCCGCCCCCCCCCCCAGCACAAAAAGTAAACATCTGCTATTATATTGGTGGAATACATCCTTATTGGGTGAACTTCAATGTCTAACTTGGATATATAGGATCAAATCTAGCAGATCTACTTTAATTGACTTTCGCTATCAAATTCTGCCAGTTTTGAATAGATTGTTTGTTTGAGTTTTACGTCCTGGCAACGTCTACGGTCATATTAGTACGGGTACCGACTTGTGGTAGTGCACACTCATGGCTACTTTATAGTGCTGCCCGACTGGGCGACCAGGCTGCCGGCATCATGACCAGATTTCCCACTCAGCCATAGTATCCCGATACTTCGCTCACCAGTCATTTAGAACAGTAGAAAACTGAAACAGCAATCATTTGAACAAATAACCAACATCACAAAATAAAAGTTATATTTCGGATTGGGCAGTCTGATATCAGTTTCATCGGACCAGGGAAGCCGCTGAGCATTATAACGGATATCACTATAGAGATTGCGCTATCAGCACTATCTCGGCATTTAATCATATTGTTTGCACTGCCCTCTAGTGCCTAAACACCAAACCACTACAAATGCACCACCAGCGGCTAAGTATCTAACTGACCAGACGGATGGCCAAATGAGTTGAGCGTCCGCCTCCCGTTTTGGTAGATCGTAGGATTAGAATCCACGAGTTCGAACCCTGGCTGAGTTAAACCAATGACTTAAAAATTGATACTTGTCGATTCCTAAACTGGCACTCGGCATTATTAGGATAGGGCATGGACTAGTTGGCTCAGTGCCAGGATAATATGACTGAGTGGGATATCAGGTCATGGTGTTGGCGGCCTGGTCTCCCAGTGGGGCAGCACTATAAAGTTGCCATGAGTGTGCACTGTTACAAGTCGGTACCCATCCTGACATGACTTTAGATGTTATCAGGACATAAAACTCGAACAACCAACACCCAATCTTGGCAACCATTTTGCTCGCAAGGAGGTTGCAGGTGTTGCACCAAAAACCTGCTTGCGACCAAAATGGTCGCCAGAAGGTTGCAAAGCTTTTTCATAGGCTGACTATTAGTCAAGAAGCATCGGGGACTGATCGGTGCCTCCTGACTGATCGGCGACTGGTTACCAACTCTCGTCTCGGCGGCAGTCGCCAACTCTTTTTTGACCATGTTTAAAAAAAACTTTGGTTGCAAGGAGGTTGGCAAATGACGTAGGGAGGTTTTTTTGGTCACAAGTGGTGGAAAAGTAGTCACAAGCCTGGTGAGACTGGGGTCTAAGTATCAGTGTTTATCATTCTCCATCGCTCATCATATTCTCTCTCATTCACTAGTGTAGTCGGTATTAAAACCTGATTTGTGTAAATAAATAACTGTCGGTTCGAACCCCAGTGCATGTGCACTCACAAATGTGTTATTCTGGACCCGTATGCAAGAAGCGGCAATAGCTTTTCTTGGGATTAACCTCTTTCTTGTGGCTTGCTATTGCGAGGATTAGGGTGGGCCTAGGTTCATATGCAAGAGCTAACATTGCGTTGGGATTAACCAAAGACCCTATAATTTTAAGACGGCTCACTCAGCCTGTACTGTGTAATCAAAATGATCAAACCCACCACTTGGTGCGCTGCCTGTTCTCTTGGTTAAACGGGTGCTATATTATATGTATAAATGTATATATGAATGTGAAAGATGTGTGATGATGACAATGCTGATGATGATGCTGATGATGATGTGTATTTGTTCATAGCAATTTCATATTGATGTGTATTCATACTTACCTATCTCATGTATAATATAATTGTATGTGTTTACATGTGAAACACCAACCAGCAGCCGGGCTGATCAAACCCACCACAAGGTGGCACTGCAAAATTTATATTACCATGGGAGAGATAGGGAGTGAGCCGTCTTAGTATTATAGGGTCTTTGGATTAACTATTCAATCAGGATTTTTTTAGTTTGGGGATTTCCATTACATTTTCCCGTCTCTCCAAGCACTTTTCTAGCTTCATTCCACTGACCCATCAGAATAGGCTATCCTTCTTTTTTTCCCGTCCTGATATGACTTTAGATGTTGCTAGGACGTAAAACAACAGCAAACAAACAAACAAACCTTTTTTTGTTTGTACATTAGTTGTTTAAGCAGGGGAAATTTCAATCGCGGACGACTGGTCTTCTTCATTCCACTGCTCCTTGCCCTATCCTAATAATGCAGATTGCCTAGCTAGGAAGCGACAAGTATAAACTTTTAAGTCATTGGTTTGACTTGACCAGGGTTCGAACCCACAATCCCATGATGTACCAACACAGGAGACGGACGCTCTAACTCATTCGGCCGTCCCGTCTGGAGAGCGTTCCACTGTCTTTGTTGTGATTGTATTATCACCCATGCCACGATTTCCCTTTTGTCTCTCTTTCTGCAGCCACCTTTATGGCCTAGCAACATCTAAGGTTATTTAAGAACCTGATTCTGATTGACCAATTGCTATCATATATCATCATGCTGTCGGTCGCGATGCGACAAAGACTGCTTTCATTACTTGACTGTTGCTCTCCATTTAGCTCTCTGCTGTGAGAGTGATGTCCATGAGTCGGTCTTAATGTCTCTCAGCTTGAGGTTTCCCTTGATGGTTTCTCATATATATGCACAATTAATTAGCGATGATCAAAATTTGCAGAAATCTGTGGAAAAAGGGATATCATTTAGTTTCTCCCGATAGAAACAGTGTCTGAAGGCTGGTTTATCAATATAGCCGCATGAATTTGCAATCTAATATGCTAAATATATTGTTCAAATGCATAGCCGACTACTTTTGGAATGAAGACTTTATGAAATCATGTAAAGTGATAGATTTAAAAGTTGAACCGAGAGCATAAAATGGTGGCTATTTAAAATTATCCTCACCAGGGTAATCCTATACCCGTTAAAATGGGGCAATAACTTAACATCGAATTGGGTTGCTCGGATAGGGCTATTTCCATTCCCTGCATACCATTCTTTTGGATGGCTATCCTGAGGATAGATGCTATCCTGGGATACTGTCGTTATGACTGCTTCTTGCATCCAGCCCCTGATGAATAACATATTTATTCCAAAAATACCCTTTAAAAAAGCTGTACATCATAATACAGGTTGGTTTGGTTTGGTTGTTTGAGTTTTACATCCTGGCAACATCTAAGGTAATATCATGAGTAGTAATACACGTGTGGGGACATGCATAATGCGACATACAGCCACATCAACTGGAGGTTATTATATAGCCTGGCCATGCTTCGCCTGGCCTCGTTCTCAGATCCGGATTCTACACAGGCGGGAACTAGTCTTAATATGCCGGCTGGCGCAGTGTGCTGCTGTGATTGATCAACGCATTTGTCATTGTAATCTCTTCCGGTTGATCTGGCTGTGTAATGCGAGCCACTTGCCTGCACCTACTCACCAAGCAGATGTTTAGTTGTGTAACCGAAGAAACTTGCCTGTATCTACTCACCAAGCAGAGGATTAGTTGTGTAACCAACAAATCTTGCCAGCGCCTACTCACCAAGCAGAGGATTAGTTGTGTAACCGAAGAAACTTGCCTGCACCTACTCACCAAGCAGAGGTTTATCTGGGTAATCTAAGAAACTTGCTTGCGTCTACTCACCAAGCAGAGGTTTAGCTGGGTAATCAAAGAAACTTGCATTTGCCTACTCACCAAGCAGAGGTTTTGCTGGATAATCTAAGAAACCTGCATGTGCCTACTCACCAAACAGAGGTTTAGTTGTGTAACTGAAGAAACTTGCATGTGCCTACTCACCAAGCAGATTTTTAGTTGTGAAACTGACGAAACTTGCCTGCACCTACTCACCAAGCAGATGTTTAGTTGTGTAACTGAAGAAACTTGCCTGCACCTACTCACCGAGCAGAGACTTAGTTGTGTTACCGAAGAAACTTGCCTGCGCCTACTCACCAAGCAGAGACTTAGTTGTGTTAATGTAGTCTAGTTGTGTTACCGAAGAAACTTTCCTATGCCGACTCACCAAGCAGAGGTTTAGCTGGATAATCTAAGAAACTTGCCTATGCCTACTCACCAAACAGAGGTTTTGCTGTGGAACCTAAGAAACTTGCCTACATGGTTTAGAATAGTCAAAATGTTCAATTTACGTGATTTACCAAGACGGTAAATGACACTATAGTTCTATCGCGTGGCTCATTTTCCACATAATACATACTTCCTGAGGTCCCATTTACAAGGTGACTCACATCAGTTTTCTTTCTTTCTCTTTCTTTCTTTCTTTCTTTCTTTCTTTCTTTCTTTCTTTCTTTCTTTCTTTCTTTCTGTCTCTCTTCTAAAACCCTATCCCCAGGGTGATTGGTACCTTCGCCTGCAATAACAGTCTCGTGTCAATAAGAGCTTGACACAAGCTAGCTCGTTGTTAAAAAGCTTTCCGCGCCCAAGACGAGCTATCTCCATGCTAAAGAGGCTGTGATAGGCTGATAAAGCAGGTTAAGGAGTCGTCTCACTGGGAAGGCGCAGCCTAAAGCTCTATTTGACGCCATTAACGCATGCGTAGCTGCTCCTAAAATACCCAGTAAAGATGTTTACCAATGTAGGACGTCTCTAGTGTGACTCGGGTCATTGTGACCTTGACCTTCTGATGTGACCGGGAGCGGTGGCCGAATCGGTAGAGCACAGGCCACCGTTCGGGAGATCGGGAGTTCGATCCCCGGTCGAGTCAAACCAATGACATAAAGAATTGATACTTGTCGCTTCCTAGCCCAGGCACTCAGCATTATTAGGATAAGGCAAGGACTGATTAGCTAGGTGTCAGGATAATGTGACTGAGTGGGATATCAGGGCATGGTGCTGGTGGCCTGGTCTCCCAGTGGGGCAGCACTAAAAAGTCACCATGAGTGCACACTGTCACAAGTCGGTACCCGTCCGGATAAGACCTTAGAATTCAGGGATGAAAGTGGTCTCCGGGAAAAAAAGTGGAAATGCAGATATTCTCCCATAGGTTTAGCATTGTTAGGGAATCGCGGAAAATTTCCGGAAGTCAGTTTCATATATATTGGTATACGCTGATAATGCTGCGCCGTTTGAAGCATTATTAGTAGTATACCCTGATAGTGCTGCAGCAATTGGAGCATTTATTAGTAGTATACGCTGATAGTGCTGCAGGATCTGCACCACATATTAGTATAGATCTACGCTAATGGTGCCACGGGATTGACAAATCCCAGAAATCCGTGGAATTGCGGAGATCATTCATCCCTGTTAGATGTTGCCAGGACGTAAAACTCAAACAACCAACCTTCTGAGGCGAGAACAAGGGCCTATTAATTGTCACATTCAATTACTGGGGGAAAAAAATAGAAGAAATTGTGTGGTTTATATTACATTTGAAGTTACGTAGTTGTAACCTATAGCATTATGCTTAATTCACCTCAAATTTGAAGCATGCTTTCCAAACTACAACCGAAAATGTAACCCATACCCATTAGTTTTATTATCCTGGTATTAATTAGTGCTCATGTGGATCGCATAAAATGCTAGGTCTCAAAACTGACTAAAATGTCTCCAAATATGGCCGTCATGTGTGACCTGTGGTTGATCACCGCACAGCATTGTGATCAATTGTCATTATTTTTTATACTATTGTCTCCCTCATTGACAGCCATATATATCATAGAGCATATAAATTGCCACACAAAAATGTGATCGAGTGTAATTGTTTTGTTGTTGTCAACTATATTGACAGAGGTATATATCTAGAACGTACAAATACCACAGATGCATGATGAAACAGAAAGCTTGTAAATAATATCTGCATGACTCCTGGTTGTTTTGACTGATATATTCGGTTATGCATTATTGATATGCCTCTTAAGTCACTATGTGTGACTTGTGGTTAATTGCTACACAAACGCTAAATCAGTTGTCATTGTTTTGTTACTGCTGTCAACTACATTGACAGAAGTATATATCCTAGAACATGCCAATTGCAGTTGTATGACATGACCCTGAAAGCTTGTAAATAATATCTGGATATGTTTGGCTATTCATTGTTGACTGACATGACACATGCGGGCATTGATTAATAGGCCTAATACTGAATTCTAGTAATGACTAATATGTCCAAAGATTGGTTGGTAGGTGTGATCCCCAGTTAATCACCAAACAAAAAGGTAATGAGTTGACATTACTTTGTTACTGTCATCAACTATATATTGTTGAATGTGTGAATTGCAGTGATGTGAGTAATGCACTTAGTGTCATACTGCATAATATAGTAAAAAAAGTCTTGCTGGTACTGTAAACAGCATGTTGATACTTATAATTACTCTACACTGCACTACCTAATGATGCATGATATCATTCTTACAACTATTATGGATGATATTTGGTTACTAATCCTTGCGAGCATGCTACACAGTCACTAACCTACATATCCTAACCCATGAGACAAACTTTTATAACTAATCTTGTGCTGGCAACAGACAGGGCAATAACAGTATTTACTGGGGAGACAATGGTTTTTAGGTTTGACCGCGCTGGGACCACTACTGGAGGCAATAACTGGCCAGGCTTCCTCTGAACGACCTGAAGGGTCTGCCAGGCTTTAAAATAGGACACCTTAATGTATGTAGTCTAACCCATCAAATAGAACAACTAAGAATGGAACTGCCATGGTGAGGACTTGATATTTTTACAGTATCAGAAACATGGCTCAGCAGCCACATTGAGGAAAAGCTGACATCAATTCAAGGGTACAAGTTCCTAAGATTTGACAGGCAAATAAAGCTTCCAAATGGCCAAGTCAAAGCTGGTGGAGGCCTAGGATTCTACTGCAAAGACACACTGCAAATAGACACTGAAAAGTATGCCAACCACAATATTTCAAATGGAACTCTAGAATTACAGTGGGCAGTCATCACAGACCACACACAAAGACAATTCTAATAGGTAATGTATATAGACCACCAAATGGGAATATGCAGGAAGCTTTTGACCTACTAAGCTCAGCCATGAAACAAATTATAGACATTAACAAATATGAAACTCTTCTTATTGGTGATTACAATGTAGATTACAATGCAAAAAATCAACTATCAGCCCACATCATGAGACAATTTGCCACAGAACATGAACTGTCACAGATGATTAACAAAACTACTAGAACCACGCAAACCTCAAATACAACAATTGACCTGGCTTTTACAAATATAAAATATTGTACTACAGCCGGTGTCCTCAACTACAACATAAGTGATCACAAACCTATTCATATAATCAAGAAAAAAACAAAGGAATAACAAACAAACCACATCACACTGGGACCGCACATATAGAAACTGCACCTATGAGAACCTCTCAACCACATTATGGCGATTTGCTACCAATGAATATTTTATGAGCAAGATCCGAACAAGTGCTGGGACATGTTAGAAGCTATACTTAATAGAGCTGCTGACAAACTTTGCACAATGATTGAACTGAGAATAAGAAAAAACACAGCTAAATACTTAAATGATGAATTACAAGAACTACAACGAGATTGGGACTACTTTTGCCAAAAGGCTGAATTGACCAAAGACCCAGGGGATACATTCGTAGCCAAATACATAACTAGAAAGGCCGGGACTGAGGTTCGAAAGGCAAATTCAAGGTACTACCTTGACCAAGCCATCATACACAACCAAAACCCCAAGAAATTTTGGTATGAACTAGATCAAATAGAGCCTGATCCCAAGCCAAAAATCAGTAATCTAATAAATGACAGCACTGGTGAAACAATACCTGACATTCAACTAGCAGAAGAAACAATTACTTTGTTGATATAGGAGCTAACCTAGCCCAACAATTTCAGAGAAAGGATGATATCCAGGAAAACTATAAGGTTGTAGATAAACAACATAGATATCATCTTATAGAAACAACAGAAGAGAAGATCCTTACCAAAGTACAAAATCTATCACCATTCAAACCTTCAGGCATGAAGGACATCAGTTCAACCTTTATCAAGGGCACCATTAATGCTTTAATAGATGAATTTACATACCTATACAACCTCATAATTACTACTGGAATTTTCCCAGAAAAATGGAAGAGAGGTAGGTAACCTAAAGTCCTGTAGTGAACTGCAACCAATGTCCATACTACCTCTCCCTGGCAGAATAATTGAACAGATAATTCATGACCAAATAAAAACATTTCTTGAGGACACTAACTATTTAGCCACCCAACAAAATGGCTTCAGAAAAGAAAGGTCAACGACTAAGCTACTTTCCTCATTAATAGGTGTATTGTTGATTAACACAGACAGAGGTGAGCTTACAACAGGTGTTTTTCTTGATTTCAGGAAAGCTTTTCATACAATTGACCACAAAATCCTGCTATGTAAGATCAAAAGAGCTGGACAAGAAAAAAGATCATGTAGGTTCATATCCAACTACCTAAACAACAGACACCAAGTCACAAAATTAATAATACAGAATCTTCCACTAGAACTGACAGAACAGGAGTTCCCCAAGGTTCCACTTTGGGACCACTCCTCTTTCTGATATTTATTAATGACCTACCATTGCTGTCTGCCAGTGTTAATTTCACACTTTTTGCTGATGATGCTGCCCTTACAGTGCACAATAAAAACATTATTCTTGCAGCTACTATGGTAAACAAGGTGTTAAAAAAGATCAATATTTGGTGTGCTGATAACAAACTTACCTTAAACACACACAAATCAGAATATGTGATATTTGGAACAAAATCTAGAAAATCTCAAGCACAAAATATAGAGCTATGTATAGGCAATGCAGTGCTAAGATAAGTGCACTCGTACAAATACTTAGGAACCACACTTGACTCTACACTGAATGTGAACCAGCAACTATCGAGGCTGAACCAAATTCTAGGTATGAGAATGGCAACCTTTAGAAAAATAAGATGTTACATGAGTGAGAACGCAGCGCTCAAACTGTATAAGGCAACTATACTGCCAATAATAGATTATAATTATCTAATCTATGGCCTCTTAACAAAACAACAAGAAAATATATTACAGAGAACCCAAAACCGGGCAAAGTTCTCTCAGTGAATGAGATGCACACTAGATCTAATATCACATACCTGAGCCAAAGGAGAGATGCACATCTGCTATCTCTTATGTTTATCAGAGCCAAGGATGAAAACTACATAGACCGTACCACCAGAGTTACCAGGCAGGGGGATGCTACACTCCTCAAAGTTCCTAAACCACTCACAAATAGACTGACAAGAGTCCCTATCTACAAAGAAAGCAAATTATGGAATGAACTCCCAGTCAAGATTAGACATGGAAAAACACAACTAGAATTCAAGAACCTGGTAAGAATTCACCAAGCCAATCAGGCCCTTCTACAGGCCTAGTGGTGAGGTCACCATATTTAATTATCTATCTATTATAAGCACCTATGACCACCCCCCCCACCACCCCGCGTGCTCCCTTGCCTGCTGCCAACAAACCAAGTTATCCACCATACAAATTATTTGCCCAGCAAATTCAGAAAATATATATCAGTCTGGTAGTATTGCTATAAACATAGACTCTAATAAAGACTGTACTAGACTACTAAATGACTGAAATGTACAATCCTCCAAGCATAGTTTATCCCATCATTACTAACAACCTACTTACTCAAACTACTTCATGTAGTCAAAAACACACCTGAGGTATTAATCGTTTAAGCATAACCCTACAAGCTCACCACACTCTATTTAACAGAATAAACAAACCATTCTACTAACACTCCATCTCAAAATGATATATCCAACAACATGATAATTATGCAAATCACAACACAGTAGGCATACAAAGCTGTGAAGGGAAATTATGCACCTAACCACTCCATAATGTAAAGGTCTAATCAATACACATGTATGTATCTAAGTATGTATGTATACAACATATAACTACTATTTTATATGTGAATTGTGAAACTATACCATATGTAAGTCTTGGAATGATTAATATTGTTATTTCAGCTGACTTGAGCTAGCTGCTGATGACAATATCAGACTACATATACATATATTGGAAATAACTGTATTGTCACATGGCTGGAAGACCAGTGCCACAACGCTGACAAAAACTTTATTCAATGAATAAACTATATTTACAACAACAACAAAATAGCTAGCTACCTTCCGACCACTGCCCCACAACCAATACACATTAAGGTCAAAAGGTCAAACACATTCGCTTTTGGAATATGCTTTTATGTAGAGGCTAGAGAGCAGGGTAATAATCAAGGCGAAATATGAGGCAAGCATATTACGCATCCATACCGAACATTCTGACACCATTGCTCATGGACACAGCTGACTCAGAGGCATGAGTGGGTTAATCAAGGCTTGTATTCGGGCGCTGCCTGCCCAGCGGCATGTACATTGACTGTGTATCATTGGGCAAGAAGCGAACGAGCGAAGGCCCTGATATATTGGGAAAATGAAGTGTGATGAGGGCATATGAGTCATGTGAACGATTTAACAAACGAGTAATCAATTACGTTGAAGTACAATAGCAATAGTTAATGATAAAAATATGAGATAACAGCAGAGGGTAAATCATCAGAAATGTGACATTTAAGTAGGTGTGATCTGTCAACTGCACGGGTGTCAGTCGCTCATTAGATGGTATTCTTCATTTTTTAGTTTTAAATGCTTGATTGTTTTTTTTGATTTTCTGAGGAATTAATTGGTTTATATTTGATTGTTTGTTGATTGAGCTATGGCTAATCAATGGCCAAGCCATGGTGTTTGTTGTTTGTCTATTTTTTGGTGGCCTGTATGAGGGCATGATTGACTTTCTGTGAGTGGAGGTGGGAAGTGGTCAGTGCGGGCGTTTGGAGAAGACTGACCAGCTTCGGTGGCTCCGGAAGACACCAGGATAGTGACTGGCCGTGATGGCTGGCAGGAGTTGTTATATAGGCAGGAGGGGGGAAGATGGCTTCCCCCCCTGTCCCCCCCGCATCACTCACCTCTAGCCCCCCACCACCACCACCACCACCACCACCACAGTAGTGGCAGGGGGGGGAGGGCTTCGGCCTTGAGCCTGCCATGTCCAGCAATGACACCGAATGAGCGACCTTGCTCATTCAAGACAATGTCACTGCACCTGATCTCCTGTTGATGGCTCCTCCACCCTCTGACAGCTGCTGACTTCCCGGCAATAGCTGTCTTCACGCTATCACCGACGTCCTGACCAAATTAGTAACCATAGTAACCACCTACCCACCCTTTCCGCTGTGTACGCAGTAGGGCCAGCCACTGCCTCACCATTGCACCATACACACTGACCACTCTGTCTGTGCTGCCACTGTGCATCTCTCCTGTGTGTCATGTACACTGCATCAGTTCTCTGGATCTATGCAGTGTGCTTAATCCGCACCCTACCCTTGCAGGAGAGCCTGATAGCGGAAGTCGCATAGTGAAGTCACAAACGGACATCATTTCAAATCGAGCCTCATAATTCAATCTTACACTGACAAATAGGCTAGTGTCAAATACATTCATGTAGTTGTTACAATGAAACCCTAATCTTACACAGACAAAAAAAAAATATATATAGTCAATTATGAGAGTATAAACAAAGGCCATGTCACTCTCCAGGTACTCCATCCATACCACTCTGGAACCGCATCTATAGATATTTGTATATTAAACGGAGGTTCCTGTTTCCTCTGCTGGTGGCACCTATGAGTGGTCAACTGTCCCTACCACTGTTGGCTGGATTTTCCCTCCCTTCTTCCTCCCACTCTCTCTCTTTCTCTCTCTCTCTCTCTCTACATATGTATATACATATGAACCTCGATCCAACGGACTAATAGGGGGGAGCAGTTGTCCGTTAAAGCCGTTTGTCCGTTGCAGCGACGAAATTGCTTTATCTATAGGTGCCATAGTGATAATGTGGAAAACAGAGTCGGTACCCGTCCTAATATGACCTTAGATGTTGCTAGGACGTAAACGCTTACTCAAGTAGCGGTCCAACGGACACCGATGCAACGGATTCCGGATCCAACGGACACAATCCGGGAGTTTTAAACATTCGGACCAGATATTCACTCTAGCGGATTGTGTCCGTTGAATCCGGAATCCGTTGCATCGGTGTCCGTTGGATCGAGGGTCATCTGTATAAATACATATATGCATATATCTATGTATGAATGTATATATATATATATATATATATGTCTATATATATATATATGCGTCTGTGTAGATAGAGAGATAGTAGGAGAGTAGAGAGTAGGAGGAAAGCCTCCCACTCTCTCTCTACACCCACAAATATATATGTAGAGAGAGAGAGAGAGTGGGAGGAAGGGAGGGGGGGGGGGAGAAGCAGAGCTAACAAGAAGGCGTGAGTGAGAATGCAAGTGCACACATGTGGCATCAACATAATATAATTTGACCCCAAAAAGAAGTCACCAACTCTATTATTTAAGGAAAAGTATATCATTTTCAATAAATGCACAAATGAGGAGGATGGTGGCCATTTTGGATTTCCATTCTTTCTCCTCCCCAAATGATAATTGTTCACGGCTTGTACTATCACTAGTAATTACGTGGGTGTAGCAGGCCTGAATAATTAGCGGATATACAAAAATATTGTATACCTATGACAAACAAGGTTATGCCAAATATGTGGGCTTCTCTGTTACTTGTTAGAATAATTAGCAGAGACAAAAGAATCCTGTATACCTATGAGAAGCAAGGTTAGCCCAAATATGTGGACTTCACTGTTAGGCCAACACAACTGATCTCTATTTGTACAGTCTGGCTGTGGACCATTGGATAAATAGCATCAATAGATTTAACTACACCCAACAGGGTGGCCGAATGAGTTGAGCTTCCGCCTCCCGTTTTGGTAGGGCATAGGATTAGAATCCCAGGTTTCAAACCCTGGTCTAGTCAAACCAATGATACGTTCAGGATACAAGTACTAAACTTTCATATCCACTGTCATCAGAAGTTATAACTATTTTCTTATATATTTGTAATGGCCCACGGCCCTCTGACTCTCACCCTGCCACGCGCACACGGAAGAACGCCAAGATCCAATATAAATACGCTTCAACTTGGTTTATTGAACCAATCTGCTCTCTGCAGCGTCCACAGTCATCTGACCCGCCCCCTGACTCGCCAGATCCCACATCGACTCTATAGGTGGGGTGGGGGGGAGGGGGGTGAGCTAGCCACACACAGTAGGGGGCAGCCAGTCGGGGTCTGCCCGGTGGCTAGCCTGCCGCCACATAGTGCAGTTCAGTGTAACTGCGTAGGTGTGCGGCGTAGTCTCCGCCTCTACCCCGTGGTAGTAGGGCTCATGTACAGACTACTACATATTGTTGTTGTTGTTGTAGTTGCACAACAGTTGTTGGAATAAACTCAGCAATGTCTACCACATTCTAAACTGAATTAAAATAATAATAATGATGATGATGACGATGATGATGAAAATGAAGTTATAGAAATAATTCATAAATTGCTATCATATTCTAAACTGAATTAACAACAATAATAATGATGATGATGATAATGATGAAGTTATTGGAATAAACTCAGAACTGTCTACCACATTCTAAACTGAATTAATAATAATTTATAATGATGATGATAATGGTGAAGTTATTGGAATAAAGTCATACATTTCTATCACATTTTAAACTGGATTAACAATAATAATTATGATGATGCTGATGATGATAAGAACAATATAATAATAATATTATAATAAAATAATAATAATAATAATAATAATAACAGCATATAAAATAAGTCGCTAGAGCAGCAAACTACGAAACAAAGCAAACAACAATGACGCACGAAATTGAATATCCACACGAAAATAAATTAGTTGGTTTTTGTTGTGTGCTTTTGGGGGGGGGGGGGCGAGGAGGAGGGGGGCGCTGGCTGGTTCGTGGCGGGCTGGGCCGGCGACCATTCAGCAGGGCTGATCGCTGTATCGTAATGGAACCGGGACAGTCTGTCCGCCCCCGGAAAACAGGCGAAACAAATCGCACTTGGATATCACGCACAGGGGCAAAACAAGAGAGGAAAGAGGGAGAAGGAGGGAGAGAGAGACAGGGAGAGATAGGGATGTGGCGATGGAGGGAGATGGAGAGGGAGAGGGACAGAGAGAGAGAGGTGATGGATGGAGATTGAGATAGATGGAGAGCGTGATGAATAGGGAAAGTGAGGTGATGGGGGAGTGGAAGAGAGGGGGGGATGGAGAGGGATAATGGGAGATGGAGAGGGAGAGGAGAGAGACGGGGAAGAGGGGGATAATAAAAGGAGAGAGGGGGGAAGGGTATATGGAGAGGGAGACGGAGAGAAGGAGAGGGGAGAGACGAGGAGAGGGAGATAGATGGGAGAGAAGAGGGGAGAGGAGTATATGGAGAGGGATACGGAGAGAGGGGAGAGGGGAAGAGAAGAGAATATGGAGAGGGAGACGGGGAGAGGGAGAGGTGAGAAACGGGAGAGGGAGAGGTGAGAGACGGGAGAGGGAGAGAGAGGGAGAGAGAGGGGGGAGATGGGGAGAGAGGGTATTTGGAGAAGGGGAGAGAAACTAGAGAGGGAGATGAGAGAGACGGTACGAGAGAGAGGGGGAAAAGAGGGAGAAATGGGAAAGAGGGGGAGAGAGGGGCAGAGGGGGAGAGAGGGGAGAGGAAGAGAGCGAGCGAGAGAAGGAGAGAAGTAGAGAGTAGAGTGAAATCACGACACAAGGCGGCACGCCCAGTGAGAGGTGGAAGTGTGGAGATCCGCCCGAATGAAAGCCGTTTTACATGGCTGTACACAATGGGGCACTTTATTTACCCCAACCCCCAAAACTGTTTGTATAACGCACCACTCCTGGCAATCTCCACTACACAGCTCGAGCAACCAGCTATCTGTTCGAATATCAGTCGGCATTTGCATAGCTTTAAAAAAAAAGTTTATTGCTTTAAGCTGTCGGTTGATAGTACGGCTGTCACCCATCACCACAACCTTGACGTCTGATATATATCTACATAGATACATATAGAGCAAGAAATAGAAACAAAAATAAAAAAAGAGTGCATCATTACAAGTAAAAGTAATTATGTGAAATTGTACTTGAATTTATTACATCACAACACTACTTATGGGCCTATATGGAAATTCTCAGGCGCGAATGACAATGGACGCGACCTCAGTTAGGGTTGGGGCCGATGGTGGCGCCACCAGTCCCAGGATGTACGAAAAGTGAATACATCGAGAATAGTGATTGGTAGATAATGAATAGAACAAATAATAATAATAATAATAATTCCCTTCTGCGCCTTTATACTCGCATAATGTTTATACATCATATATATATGTATGAAGTGGGCGAGACTATGCTCGAGCAGTGACCATTGCGGGCTTGGGCCAATCAACCCGCATTTGGAAATGCGGGCTGCTCGCCGTGACAGACCCGCATTGGCCATCAAATGCGGGGCCGGGTTCACTGCGGTAACGAGTTGCTAGGAGACGCAGGTTGCGACTTTCCTAGCAACGTAGGAAGGTCGGGTGTTCGGGCCCAGACCCATCGGACATGTTTCTACACCCTCTGATGTCTTAGACGAGATTTAGGCTTTAATTGTCGGAATTCTGAATTATTCTAACTTAATAAACTGGGAGGGGATGTATTTATTAGTATCGATCGTGATTCAAGAACTTAGATTGTACCAGTAAGAACATGAATAAAGTTGTGAGCTCTTAAAAGTGATTGGAATGTTCCTTGCATCCTTTACTATTCTCCAGTCCTTAAGTATATTAACCGCTATGGTCAACTTGATATTGATATTCAATTATTCTATATGTAATTAAGGGCCTTCTGCCCGGCCGGCTTTACGCAGCCGATCAACCCCACACCGGGAACACAGTAACCACCTTCTGGATAAAAGTACAAATTGCAATACTAAAAACAAACCACTATCTAGTCTGTCCAGTACCAGTGACAGCGGTGACATTAAATATAGGGTGTCCGTTTTGGATCTAGACTATTGCAAGTAGCACACATAACAAACTACAATGGCGGGGAGGAGAGCCAGAGGATTAAGGGAATAATTAAATACACGTCTATAGGATGCGGGGAGAGGGTCAATCCGTAGCTCTATGACACTCTGGCTGTCCGCCCTTAGCCCGGGGAGCACACCGACGAAGGCGGTCAACCGGCGGCGGGACGAGAGATGGCGGCGGCCCACGGCAGGCCCAGGAAATTCACCCGGAAATTATTATAGAAAATAACACTTAGGCTCGCCATAGGCTGAGAGCGAAATAGCTCTATGGTTAAATGTATATATATATATATGTATATAAATAAGTGTGTGTATATTTTACAGTGCAAGTTAGGTTCCCGCGTCTAGTCGGAGTAGGGACAGGAACAGCCGGTGGCAGCGCCACAGGTCTCACTGGGGAGGGAGAGGACGGTGGACATAGAAGCGATGGAGTACAATAATATAATACTAATACTATTAATGAATTAGTTCCCTTCCGGTCCTTTATACTCGCATAATACCTTATACACACATACACACATGTGCCATTTAAGTATTTAGGGGGCCTCTGCCGAACGTCCAAATGCTTTGCGCACATTCCCATCTAAATCTGTATCCAGCCTCGTAAAGTTTGTTTCAAAACGGCCAGACACAAGGTAGTCGTGCAAAAACTAGACAATGCATCGAGCATGGCAATAAACGGGCAGTTATGTATCAACTTACATCAGACCTTTTGTCAAACCGAATGGGGTAATTCGAGCCATGACAATTTACACAGGCAGCCGTGTTAGATTTCTTGTGAATTAATAATTATTATTTCTCTCTTTTTCTTTTTTAAAGTTGCATAGTCTGATGGTTTAGAGTTTCTGTCATTTTCTGAGATAAATATATTAGTTTGATCGTTATGATCTACATTATTTTAGTTTAAAGTGACTTTTATTTTAAATTGCTAACTTGATAAGATATTTGAAGTGCAAACTTACTAAGTTAATTCTGGCATGCATGCCAAAACTCTGACACCATAGGCTTCTGCAGTAACAGGTTCTATTAAATTGGCTTGGTATTCCGTTCAATGTGGTGACAAATATTTTATAAGTGCACCAGTATCTAAATTAGATATGGAAAATCAAATCTAGATAGATGTTTTGGTGTTGAAAATTTGATGTTTTCATCGGACTATGCAGCTTTAATGAAAATAACACAAATCCACATAACAAACAAAAATCCGCCATCAAGGCTTGGCTATGGGAGTGTCTTCTGGTCCTTGTTCAACGTGAAATCACAGTCTTATGTTTACCAAAGGGAATAAAGAAGGTGCCATCAAACGAAGGGATGGCAGGAAGAGGAAAAGGAACAGAAAACAAAAATAAGAAGGAAAGAAAGAAGAAAAAGAGGTGCTGTAAAAAGGAAGAACACGAAGGAAAAGAAGGAGAAGTAAAAAGTGATGTCAACAAGAAGAAGAAAGAAAATAAGAGGTGATGTAAAGAGGAAGAAGAACAAGAACAAGGAAATGAAGTGAAGCCAGTCGTTAGGGACTTGATACCCCAACATTCTATAACCTATCATGGAGCCTGTAGTTAGGGAGTTGTTACCCCAACACTATAACCTATCACAGAGCCTGTAGTTAGGGACTTGTTACCCCGACATTATAACCTATCACAGAGCCTGTAGTTAGGGACTTGTTACCCTGACATTATAACCTATCACAGAGCCTGTAGTTAGGGACTTGTTACCCCGACACTATAACCTATCACAGAACCTGTAGTTAGGGACTTGTTACCCCGACACTATAACCTATCACAGACCTTGTACTTAGGGAGTTATTACCCCGACACTATAACATATCACAGAGCCTGGAGTTGGGGAGTTGTTACCCCGACACTATAACATATCACAGAGCCTGTAGTTAGGGAGTTGTTATCCCGATATTCTATAACCTATCACAGAACCTGTAGTTAGGGAGTTATTACCCCAACACTATAACATATCACAGAGCCTATAGTTAGGGAGTTGTTACCCCGATATTCTATAACCTATCCCAGCGCCTGTAGTTAGGGAGTTGATACCTTAACATGTTATAACATATCACAGAGCCTGTAGTTAGGAAGTTGTTACCTCGACACCATAACATATCACAGAGCATGTAGTTAGGAAGTTGTTACCTCGACACTATAACCTATCACAGTGCCTGTAGTCAGGAAGTTGTTACCTCGACACTATAACCTATCACAGAGCCTGTAGGTAGGGAGTTGTTACCTCAACACTCTATAACCTATCACAGAGCCTGTAGTTAGGGAGTTGATACCTCAACACTCTAAAACCTATCACAGAGCATGTAGTTAGGGAGTCGTTACCTCAACACTCTATAACCTATCACAGAGCCTGTAGTTAGGGAGTTGCTACCCCAACACTCTATAACCTATCACAACCCCTGTAGTTAAGTCAGTTGTTACTCCGACACTCTCCAGCATATCATGGAGCCTGTAGTTAGGGAGCTTTTACCTCAACACTCTATAACTTATCACAGAGTCTGTAGTTAAGGCAGTTGCTACCCTGACACTCGATAACCTATCATGCAGCCTGTAGTTAGGGAGTTGATACCTTAACACTCTATAACATATTACAGAGCTTGTAATTAGGGAGTTGTTACCCGGACACTCTATAACTTATCACAGACCAGTAGTTAAGGCGGTTGTTACCCCGACCCTCTATAACATATCACAGAGCTTGTATTTAGGGAGTTGTTACCCGGACACTCTAAACCTATCACAGACCAGTAGTTAAGGTGGTTGTTACCCCGACCCTCTATAACATATCACAGAGCTTGTAATTAGGGAGTTGTTACCCGGACACTCTATAACCTATCACAGACCAGTAGTTAAGGCGGTTGTTACCCCGACCCTCTATAATATATCACAGAGCTTGTAATTAGGGAGTTGTTACCCGGACACTCTATAACCTATCACAGACCAGTAGTTAAGGCGGTTGTTACCCCGACCCTCTATAATATATCACAGAGCTTGTAATTAGGGAGTTGTTACCCGGACACTCTATAACCTATCACAGACCAGTAGTTAAGGCGGTTGTTACCCCGACCCTCTATAATATATCACAGAGCTTGTAATTAGGGAGTTGTTACCCGGACACTCTAAACCTATCACAGACCAGTAGTTAAGGCGGTTGT
>CM059186.1:187817023-187862675 GCA_030323885.1 Branchipolynoe longqiensis | reverse complement strand
CCCCACCATCTCCCCTAACCTCCCACTCCCTTCCCTACCCCCACCCTTCTTTCTGCCTGTTTGATTGATGGCAGTGGCTACGCGTATTCGTAGACTTTAACTCTAGGCGCGCGCATGCGCCGTCGTTCCTCACGTATATATTTAGCAATGGCTACGCGTATGTGACCATATTTGTAGATTCGAAGTCTAGGCGTACGTGCGCATGCGCCGCCGTTCCTCACATATCTTTAGCAGTGGCCATGCATACATGACCGTATTCGTATAAGACACAACTCTCCATAATTAAGCATTTTGAGCTAAGAAACATACAATTTCAGTCACTTTACAGACTAATGTGTTTGTTCATCACCATTGATTAGCCATAAGTAATTCTTGTTCTAAACATATTATTGTATTCAGTATTGCATCCTGCCTGTCCATGTTTATGCCTCACGACACAGATGCGCGCGCATCACACGCACGCACGCGTAGACCTCGAGGCTATGAATACGGGCACATATGCGTAGACACTACCTTGATGGATCCCTCCTCCCCACTCCACCCTCTCCCCTCCCTACGTTCTCCATTCATCCTGCCTCCTAAATCTTCCCTCCGACTGCCCGCTCACTGCCCTCCCGCCTTCTCCCCGACCTCCTCCCTTCCCCCTGCCTGTTTGTTGGATCCCTCCACCCCACCCTACCCTCCTCCCTACCCTCCCTCCCCACCCTTACCTTCCCCCTTTTCATGATTGTCACAAATCGGTATCCGTCCTGATGTGACCTTAGATATTTCTAGCATGCAAAACTGAAACAAACAAAGCCACATCCTCACAACAAGTGCCCTAGTCACCAGGGGCCGTATGCACCAAGTTGTGCTAGGCTTAACCGGAGCTAGGCGCTATCTCCGGTCAGCTAGCACCGGGCACCAGGGGTTCCGCGAAAGATGTAAAGTGGTATGCACCAATGTCTTAGCCGGGGCGGGTAGCTGACCGTGACTTTATTTATAGATTTGGGAATTCCCTCCAGTCGATGATATGAATAACGCCGCCAATGCAGCGGGAGCGTTAATAACGGTTAGATTTTATGGTTAATTTGAATAAATTTCACTTATTGTGTATGTAAATCTGCCAAATATGATCGCATTGAATAGATTTGGGTATAATATATTGCCGTCGATTCGGCGGCGGCCATTTTTAGTTGACGTTGGACAGTATGGATATCGATGTCGAAGCTGCGGCGGCGATTTGTTTACTTTACGTTCGTCGATTCGAGTATGCATTTCGCCGCCGATTTAGCGGCAGCATTACTGTCGGTTCGAATTTAGGGTTTATTTAATAAAATATCACGTTTAGAGTATGTAATTCTGTCAAATATGATCGCATTGAATAGATTGACATCCATACACGCACACTAACCGCCCCGGCTAGCAGTTAAACCCGATTTGAAACTGGGGTAGCTTAGCCTAGACTACGGTCGGCGGTTAGCGCTGGCACCGATTGATGCATACAGATTTTCCACAGTTAGCCCTGTGGAGCTAGTCAAACCGCGGTTAGGCCCTAACTCCGATTGGTGCATACGGCCCCAGAGGGACAGTTCAACAGAGACAAACACAGTTCGTACATTGCACAATTGTTCGCCGAAGGCAGGGAGGGGTTCGTTGATAATAGGGCTAGTTGAACACTGGTACAGTGAAACCCCGTTACGATGTGATCATTAAATTAAACCGGAAGTGGTGACCGAATCAGTAGAGCGCAGGCTTCCCGTGCGGAAGGTTGGGAGTTCGATTCCCTGTCGAGTCAAACCATTGACTTACAAAATTGGTACTTGTCACCACCTGGCCTGGCCACTCGGCATTACTAGGATAGGGCAAAGACCGGTTAGTTTAGTATTATGATAATGGGCTGAGTGGGAAATCGGGGCATGGTGCCGGCAGCCTGAATTCCCAGTGGGGCAGCACTATATAGTCGCCATGAGTGCGCACTGTCACAAGTCGGTACCCATCCTGATATGACCTTAGATGTTGCCAGGACGTAAAACTCCAAACAACCAAAGCAAACCTTTGAATTAAAGAATTCCAGGTGCAATGCCTTATGGCGTTATATCCGGATGCGCGTTCTATGCGGATGTGTACACTTTCCACAGAGCATGCTGCACGATGACCTACTACCCACCATTAGTTATTTCACTGCCGTTGGAAGGTCAACCGGTGGTGAAAATCGTATATTATTAAACTCCAAAACGAGCCGGGGTACTACTATTATTAGATTGAAGCATTTATTAGAAAACGGAAACGATTCGCGGAAATACTGTATTTAATTATCTGCACATATTAAAGCTTATTAAATTAAAGCATGGCTTTTTAGCATGTTTAATTAAATACGCTAGGTCTTGGGGGTATTGGGAAATTTTAATCCACAGCCTAGCTCCCCCATATTGAACGCGGAAGACTTCAATATAACCAGTCGATCCCTGCCCCTCATAGTAAAACTCTTGCAGGGATGAAAGATCTCCGCGTTTTCGCGGAATACCGCGATTTTTAATATTTACCGATTAACGTTAAATTTAATGTACGATGTATATGGCAGCAATTGGTTAGTATAAATCGCATTCTTATAGGTTATATGACCTTTTTTTTAAAGAAAATTTATTGAGGCTGTATTTATACTGTCCATAGCATATAAGCCCGGGTACCCAGGCTTATTTTCAATGCTGGCCAGTTGTAGTGTTGGTGTTATCTTACCACACAGTAGCTGCTGATAAGTTATTTGATTGCCTGCATTTCAGTAGTAGATAGATAATTGGTTGGTATGGTTAGTAGCCTATGTTAGTTTTTTTAAATTTTCTTGGCATATATGTATTTTATTTTGTTCTACTCTTATTACTAGACTAGCCTACTCCTATTTACATATCATAGCCTTAGATGTTACTAGAACATGAAACCCAAATAAAAAAGAGTTAAGTATGGGTGATAGCATAGTCACAACAAGGATAGTTGAAACCTGACTTCCGACATTTTCCCTGCAATTCCCTGACAGTGCTAATCCTATAGTGGGGGGAGGGGGCGTTTTCACGGAAATTCTCCGTCGCTATAACCATGGCTTAGTTCGGCTGGAACCCACTAGGTGGCGCCAAGGTCTCGGTCCAATTTCCGCGTGTTTTTTTTTGCCGAATACTATTTTCCAGTTTCATCCCTGTTTTAGTAATGGGAGGTATAATTCGCAGACATAGCATGGAGAAGGGGGAGTGAAGCTTGTGTACATCTTACTTTCAATATGAGGTTCAGCAGAGCCTGTGTTTGACTAAGGCCCTGTCACACTGCGACGTTTCTCACCGGCGTGCCGGCAACAAGCAAAATATTTGCAACCCGTCGACACACGTCCTTTTTGGGAGAAAGTTTGACGGGTTGCAGCGTGTTAGTGGCGTGTTTTTGGCGCGCGGCCAACGGGTTTCGACGTGCGGCGGAACAACATGTCAGTGTCCCGCCAGCAGGTTCCCAGCATGTTATCGGTGTGTTGTCGGCGCGCTGTCGGCGCGTTGACGGTGTGGGGATGGCGCGTTGGTGTCATGTTAGTAGTGTCAACGCGTACATACCCGCCACCAACACGTCAGGACGCACCGGCAGCGCATCCACACCCACCGCCAACGCGTCCAGGCGCGCCAGCAACACGTCCAACGTGCCGAGAAACGCTGGAGCAATGCCAATGGCGTGCCCACTACCCGTCGATGGGACGTTGCCGACGCGGCGACGGAACGGTCGCATTTTGCCGAAAAAAAGGCCAACGTTAAGCGACGTTGATCAGCGTTCTGCCAGCGTTCTGCCGGCGCACCGCCAACGGGTGTTGACGTGTTGCTAACGTGTCCGTAACGTGCCCGCCAACATGCTGACACGCGTTGCGGCCGGTCGAAAGTTTTGTGTAAGCACAAAACGATCGGCGCGAGCCGGCGGGCGCCGACGGGAGCCGACGTGTTGGATCACACGTTGCTATCAGTCTACGTGTACCGACATGCCGGTAACATACCGGACGTGTACCGACGTTTCGCCCAAAAAGGCAACACGTCGCCACGCGTCGAAGCGCGTTCGTGAGAAACGTTGTAGTGTGACAGGGCCTTAAGATACAGGGAGCACACGCTGTCCTTTGTTTGTTGTCTGTTGGGAGCTAATCTTCCTCCACATTAGTTCCAGGCACTCCTGCTGAAACGCAGTAGTTTGGTTTGATCTCCGCAGCTTTGTTTGATCGCCGCAAGGGAGGCATACGTCCCGTCCTACACCTGGCTCCCTTCCATAGGTGTCCTATTAAGGGTTGGCTGCGGCCAGCGCTGTACTGTTACCTACGGGTGAGTCGGGGTCCTCACCCCAAACAGTTTTACGGAACCTTCCCTTTGCTGAACCCCTTGATTGGTGGGTGGATGGTGGAGAAAGATGGTCAACATTTATTGCTGCATTGAAGGAATACTAAGTCAATTTAATAGAACATGTTGCTGCAAAGGCTTATTATCTTTAGCTATAACGAGGGAAGGGGAGGAGGGGATGGAAGGAGGGGAGGGAGAAGGGAGTGGAGGGGATTGAAAGGGAGGGATGGGGGGAGGGAGAGGAGGGAGAGGAGGGAATGGGTAGGAGGGGAGAGAGGGTGGAGAAGAAGGAAGAGGAGGGAGTGGAAAGGGAGGGGGTGGAGGCGATGGGAGAGGAGGGGAGGGAAAGGGATGGAAGGAGGGGAGGGGAAAGAGGTGCAGGATATATCTACTGGGACAGATTCTTGAATTGGGGTACGTGAAGACTGTGCTTGGAGACAGTGTCTCCTCTGTGCTGTGCGATTCGACAGGCGTAAACACTCCAACTGGTCACGTGGTCTGGCTGTGATCTTTACTTCAGAGATCATAGAACAGGCGGCATCCATAAACCACCTCCTCTCCATGGGAACATGGAAGTTGTGAGCGTGTCTAGCCGTAGTCAGGGGTAGAAGAAAGTGTGAATAACGCAGTAGGGCAGTATATAGTCAGAGTGAAAGAGTGTTTGCATCTTTGTAACTGAATTTAAATTTAATTTAGACATTCAATATGGTATGGTGGAACTGGTTAACAACCCATTAATGGGAGATCTTCCTGCCCGAATACCGAAATAGAGCCATACAAACGGACAATGGCTAATTAACCAATGTATTTAAACGATTTAACAGTTTAGCAAAAACAAAAATCATCAAGATGTTTACAAGTGTTAAAATTACATGGCAATCATACAAAGATGTTATGCGATAACATCTTTGAATGCTTGTAAATAATAACTGACTTATTAGATAATCAAGGTGATGGATTAGATAAGGGTTACGTAGTGTATAACAAGATACTTAAAAATGCATCGAAATACGTAGCTTACTGTGCATAATGGAGTTAATGGCGTGGTAACATGGTGTTTGATGCGGAAGTTGCTACTATGAAGTTTTGAGGATATGCTTAGTGGGGAATTTATTCGATAGTTGTGTGGCTTAGTAGAGGAGGGAGTTGGCCCTGGGGGGATATGTGAGAAAGCATTCAGCAGCGAGAGTATAGACCCTGCCAGTTAAGCTGGAAACTACCCGGCTGGAGTAGTTCCAGATTCTACCGACAGATGTCACTAGCTTAACTGGAGGGGTGTAATACATGAAGAGAGCAGCGGTGAAATTCCAGAAGAAAAATACAATATAGTTTTCTTTTTTTTAAAGATATATTACCGGGCTAAAGGTTTGAATCCTGTTGAATATCTGAATATATAATCAAGCATTTTATTATTTTTCCCAGCATTCTTTATGGAGATATAGCATGTGAAATCATAGGCAGTTTTGGAATGTACCCGACTAGAGTAGTTCCAGATTCTGCCAACAGATGTCACTAGCTTAACTGGCGAGGTCTATTGGTTGTGGGGTGGGGTCTATCCCTCTGTAAAGTCCACGGCTCGAATCTGTGGTTGTGGAGACAGGCTATAGTGAAATCAATACAGGCAAAGAGAAAGGAAGAGTATAAAGAGTGAAAGAAGAGAGAGAGTCAAGCCCTCTGGTTTATTATTTATATGGTACATGGATTCAGTATAGTGTACCACCCCACCCCATTCTCCCAATGAGAAACAAGCATTTCTAGCTCCACCAATGAGAAACAAGCATTCCCGGTCCCCATGGTTACAGTGATCTGCCCACCACCACCAAGCTGTGTGGCTCCCCTGGCCACCACCTGCCTTGAGCATGCGTGTGGTGATCCTGACTAGCAGAGGCGGGAGGGGGTCGTGGGTAGGGCTCTGAGTGCCCCTTACACACTATCTTACTAGCACCACAATGTCTATTAGCAATCAATCAAGTACCACCAGCAACTACATAAACACATCTATGCACCTGGCCATGTATACCTGTTTCACAAATAGAACATTTGCATTCCCCCACCAATGCATCATTATGGGAATATTTTACACCTCTTTATTTGTTAATGCAATATAGTGTTGCATATCATAAGAGCATGTCAGAAATGTCTCCCTCCGGTAGGTGGCATTATCTGGGCAATCATCTATAGATGATCACTTTGAACCACTGGCTACCTTTGTTTGCATGTTTGGGCTTTCCAGCCAAGCAACATCTAAGGTCATATCAGGATTAGTACCGACTTGTGATAGTGCACACTCATGGTGACTAGCAACTTACAGATTAACTTACAAATCCTCTTCTGGGTGATCTAGGCCCTATAGGGCCTCCAGTGCCAGCTCGTTATGGTAAAAAAGAATTATTTCTTTTGCAAACATATGGAGGTGGACTGAGTCCTGAAGTCATATAATTGTGGGTGTCCTCTCCAATGTCTAGCCAGCCTTCTTCCAAATGCTTCAACCACTTGGTTGCCCCATTGAGAGACCGAGCTGCCGGCATCATGACCTGATATCCCACTCAATCACATTATCCTGATACTGACCAAACCAGTCCTTGACCTATTCTAAAAATACTGACCGCCAGACTAGGCAGACATCAATTTTGTAAGTCATTGATTTGACTCAGACAGGTTTCGAACCAACGACCTCCCACACAGGAAGCCGGCCATTGCTCTTACCGATTTGGCTAACCAATCCGGTCTAGATGGCTGGGTTGATTGGTTGGTTGTTGGAATGTTACGCCCTGGCAACATCTAAGGTCATATCAGGACGGGTACCGACTTGTGACGGTGCGCACTCATGGCGACTTAAATTCAAACAAGCAAGTAAAACATCTTAACAAATCCCCTAAATAATCTGAACAAATTGCCACCCAGGGGGATGACAGTGATTATCACACTTAAAGGTCGTGTTAATCTGATAACATCGGGTAATGAATGACACGATGTGAAAATGTGATTTTGAATTCATTTGGTCCCGTGGCGTGTGCCACCCTTGAAGATGGCCACTGGACGCATTATTTACACCACAGCTCACTTTTTGTGCCGACCATTGCTGGCTGCTTTTCTGTACGCGTGGTGCTCCCGGACTGACTATCAATGCAAAGTGTTAACAGCAAATTAACAAGGTCACAGTCAATGCATTTATAGATGCCGGGTCAGGCATCTGGTCGGTGTGCACGGTGGAACTATTGAGTGTGGAACTGTGGGATTGTGGGACTGGGGGGGCTGGGACGGTGGGGCTGGAAATGGGAACTGTGGACTGTGAAAATGTGGAACAGCGTGGCTGGAACTGTGGACTGTAGGGACTGTGGGACTACTGGACTGGAACTGAGGCACTGCGGGATTGTGGAACTGTGGGATTGTAGGAACTGTGGGCTACGGGGCTGTGGCATTGTAGGACTGCCGACTGGAACTGGGGAGCTGTGTGACTGGGACTATGGGACTGGAACTGGGATTGTGGGACTGGAACTATGGACTGCGGGATTGTGAAACTGTGGGACGGTAGGGAATGTGGAACTTTGGGACTGTGAAACTGGGACTGTAGGGACTGTGGAACGTTGGGACTGTGAAACTGCGGAACTGTGAAACTGGGACTGTAAGGACTGTGAAACTGCGGAAATGTGGGACTGTGACTGGAACACTGAAACTTTGATACTGAAACTTTGGGAATGTGGGACTGTCAAACTATGTTTCTCTGGAACTGTGAAACTGTGGGACCGTGAAACTGAAATTGTGGAAATGTGTGACTGTGGAAATGTGGGACCGTGGAAATGTGGGACTGTCAAACTATGTGACTCTGGAACTGTGAAACTGTGGGACTGTGAGACTATGGGACTGCGACTGGAACTGTTGAAATGTGGGACTCTCAGACTGAAACTGTGGGACTGTGAAACCGTGGAACTGTGGAGCTGTGTCATGCAAGTTGTTCGAGCCCCACAGCTAACGCAGTCTCCTTATGGGGCTGTCACACTACGACGTTTCCGCCGGCGTGCCGCAAACGCGCAAAATATTTGCTAGCATGCGGGACACGTCCAAGTTTTCGGCGTTTTGGGAGAAAGTTTGACGTGTTAGTGCCGTGTTTTTGGCGCGTGGTCAACGCGTTTCGACGCGCGGCGGAACAACATGTCAACGTCCCACCAGCGGGTGCCCAGCATGCCATCGGCGTGCTGTAGGCGCGTCGACGACGCGGTGGTGTCGTGTTATTACCGTGTCAATGCGTACATACCCGCGAGCAACACGTTAGGACGTGCCCGCAGCGCATCCACAGCCACCGCCAACGCGTCCAGGCGCACCGGCAATACGTCCAATGTGCCGAGAAACGCTGGAACAACGCCAATATCGCGCCGACTTCCCGTCGATTGGACGTTACGGACGCGCCGATGGAACGGTCGCATTTTGGGGGGAAAAAAGCCAATGTTAACCGACAATGCTCAACGGTCTGCCAGCGTTCGCTCGGCGCGCCGCCAACGGGTATCGACATCTTGGTAACGTGTCCGTAACGCCCCTCCAACCCATCAGCGCACGTCAGTCCGCGCCAAAAGTTTTGTGCAAGCACAAAACGATCGGCGCGAGCCGGCGGGCGCCGACTGGAGCCGACGTGTTGGATAACACGTTGCTATCAGCCGACGCGCCGGTAACGCGCCGGTAACGCGCCGGTAACGTACAGGAAGTGTACCGACGTTTCGAACAAAAACCCAACACGTCGGCACGCGTCGACCCGCGTTGGCCCGAAACGTCGTAGTGTGACAGCCCCATTAGCTGGCTCACACAGTACACATCCAGCCCGGCAGTATGCAGCATAGCCTCATGGGTCGGCGATAGACAATGAGGCGGTACTGCACTCAAAGCTCTCCGTATCAAGGCTGCCTGCCTGATGGTTAACTCAGAGCAAGCTGTCTAGGTGAATGTGTGTAGTGGTACAGCCGTGTAATGGTGAAGTTATGCAATAGTGAAGCCATGCAATGGTGCAGCCATGCAATGGTGAAGCCATGACACATATACATTTTGATACTTATCAGTATCACCATCGGACTAGACAATTCTGTCCGTTGCTTAATCCGGCATAGTGTGACAGGCACTTTAAGCCATGCACTGGTGAAGTCATGCAAGGAAGCCATACAATGGTGAAGCCATGCAATGGTGAAGCCATGCAATGGTGAAGCCATGCAATGGTGAAGCCATGCAATGGTGAAGACATGCAATGGTGAAGACATGCAATGGTGAAGACATGCAATGGTGAAGACATGCAATGGTGAAGACATGCAATGGTGAAGACATGAAATGGTGAAGACATGCAATGCTGAAACCATGCAATGATGAAGACGTGCAATGATGAAGACATGCAATGATGAAGACGTGCAATGGTGAATCCATTCAATCGTGAAGACATGCAATGGTGAAGTCAGGCAATGGTGAACGACATGCACTGGTGAAGGCATTCAATGGTGAATTTTGGCAATGATGAAACCATGCAATGGTGAAGACATGCACTGGTGAAGGCATGCAATGGTGAAGCCATGCACTGGTGAAGTCATGCAATGGTGAAGCCATGCAATGGTGAAGCCATGCAATGGTAAAACCATGCACTGGTGAAGTCATGCAATGAAGCCATACAATGGTGAAGACATGCAATGGTGAATCCATGCAATGGTAAAGCCATGAACTGGTGAAGTCATGCAATGGTGAAGCCATGTGGATGACTAGACACTGGTGTAGCCATGTGGGTGAATGTACACAATAGTGAAGCCATGTGGGTGAATGTAGCCAATAGTGAAGCCATTTGGGTGAATGTACACAATAGTTTAGCCATTTGGGTGAATGTACACAATAGTGAAGCCAATTGGGTGAATGAACACGATAGTGAAGCCATGTGGGTGAATGTACACAATAGTGAAGCCATGTGGGTGACTGTAGATTGTGTAGCCATGTGGGTGAATGTACACAATAGTGAAGCCATTTGGGTGAATGTACACGATAGTGAAGCCAATTGGGTGAATGAACACAATAGTGAAGCCATGTGGGTGAATGTACACAATAGTGAAGCCATGTGGGTGAATGTACACAATAGTGAAGCCATGTGGGTGACTGTAGATTGTGTAGCCATGTGGGTGAATGTACACAATAGTGAAGCCATTTGGGTGAATGTACACGATAGTGAAGCCAATTGGGTGAATGAACACAATAGTGAAGCCATGTGGGTGAATGTACACAATAGTGAAGCCATGTGGGTGAATGTACAAAATAGTGAAGCCATGTGGGTGACTGTAGATTGTGTAGCCATGTGGGTGAATGTACACAATAGTGAAGCCATTTGGGTGAATGTACACAATAGTGAAGCCATGTGGGTGAATGTACACAATAGTGAAGCCATGTGGGTGACTGTAGATTGTGTAGCCATGTGGGTGAATGTACACAATAGTGAAGCCATTTGGGTGAATGTACACAATAGTGAAGACATTTGGGTGAATGAACACAATAGTGAAGCCATGTGGGTGAATGTACACAATAGTGAAGCCATGTGGGTGAATGTACACAATAGTGAAGCCATGTGGGTGAATGTACCCAGCAGGGGAAACAATGTATATGAGAGAGAGGGAGAGAGAGAGAGACATATATATATATAGAGAGAGAGAGAGAGAGTCATTCAATAATTGATTTAACCTATATAACCTATATAACTGCACCTATCCCTTTCCTGCATGACGTCACAGAGTGGCCAATTTGAGCTTCCACCTGGTTAGGTACCGATCAACCCGCAATGTGGCGCCACTATCGCCGAACTAATTTCATAGATGTTATTGTGTTCAGCCATATTAGTACGCTATGGTAACAACCCACGTAATTCACCGGTAAGGAGCCAATAGAGGCAATTTTTTTAACCTGCAGAAAGTGACTTTTTGGCGCGTTTTCTTCGTGTATTACACCCCTCCAGTTAAGCTAGTGACATCTGTTGGCAAAATCTGGAACTACTCTAGTCGGGTACTTTCCAGCTTAACTGGTCACAGCCCGTCAATGTGCAGCGTGATACAGTATAACCCCGTTAAACCAAACTTGAAGGAACCCTAGAAATTTGTTTGAATTAACCGATCATTGGTTTAACCGAGCTTTGGCTTCGACTTTGACTCCCCCCCACACACACACACTACTGCCCACACATACACTCACTTTCCCCGTCCGGCTCGCCACCCTACTCCCCCTCCTTCCCGCACCCCCCCCCCCCCCCACACACACACGCACACTACTGCCCCCACACACTCACTTCCCGTGTCCGGCTTGTCACCCTACTCTCCCCACACACTCACTTCCCTTGTCCCGCTAACCACCCTACTCCCCCCCTCCTTCCCCGTCCCCCCCAAACGCACTATTGCTAACAGTTGTCCAAACAAGCGTGGTGTAAGAGGTGGTTGGGTCTCAGATGACCAGATGACACATGAAAGTTTGGTTTAACCATAACGGAAGTGGCCTGGGACCGACAATTTTGTTTGGATTAACCGATCATTTGGATTAACCCACTTTGGTTTAACCAACTATTTTATATGATAAATGGTAGTATTTGCTGGGCCGCGGAAAAAAGTTTGGATTAACCGATCGTTTGGTTTAACCAAGCTTGGTTTAAGGGGTTATACCGTATACTGGTAGTGGCCTAGGTTGAGTTGCCAAGAGATGGAAAAACGTATGTTTATTGGGTGAGAGAGGCACTATTGTACTCGCCTAACCAGCCACAATGGATGCTCATAGTCATACTCTAGTCCTCACCTAACCAGACAAGTCGATATTTACAATATTGTACTCGGCGGTGCGCCCGGCCGACTCGCCCAGCCCGCGGTGTGTTCCGTGCTATTTCCGTCCGTTGCCCTGCTCAATGCTGCGTGACTCGATTACACGGCACGAGACGCTCGCAGGTGCCGAGCGGGCAGGCGGACAGGCGGGCAGGCGGGCAGGCGGGCAGGCGGGCAGACGGGCAGAGCCACACACAACCAGCAGATTGTAGCCGGTCAGGTGGGGCGAGGGGGTGGACCGCACGGGGTTCAAGAGACGGTGAACTAGGGTAGAGATAGCAGCAGCACTGTGTGGGTGTGTATGTGGGTATGTATATATGTATGTGGCTATGTGTATGTGTGTGTGGGTATGTGTATGTATATATGCATGTGGGTATGTGTATGTAGGTATGTGTGTGTGGGCGTGAATGTGGATATGTAAGTGTATGTATCTGTACGCATGTATGTATATATGTTGTATGGGTGTTTGTATGTGAATATGTGGGTGGGTATGTGTGTATGTAGGTATGTGTGGATGTATGTGTAGGCATGTATGTGTAAATATGTGTGTCTGCATGTGTGTATGTAGGCATGTATGTGGGCATGTGAATCTGTATGCATGTGTCTCTATGTAGGTATGTGTGGGTGTATGTGTGTATGCATGTATGTGTATGTATGTATGCATGTATGTATGTATGTATTTACATATGTGTGGATGGATGTATGTTTGTATGAGTTATTTACATCTTGGCAACATCTAAGGTCATTTCAGGACAGGTATCGACTTGTGACAATGCGCACTCATGGCGTCTTTATAGTGCTTCCCCACCTGAAGACCAGGCCGCTGGCACCATGACCCAATATCCCACTGTCCTATTATGCTGATATTGCGCTAAACAGTCCTATCCTAGTAATACCAAGCACCAGGCTAGATAGCAACAAGTATCAGTTTTGTAAGTCATTGGTTTGACTCGGCTGGAGTTCGAACCCACGACCTCCCGCGCGGGAAGCGTCCCGGCGTTCTTACCTATTCAACGTCCCGTCTGGTTGGGACATGATAATTGTCAACAAGTAAAGTTGTATTCGTGACATAAAGTCCCCTTCCGCGTATGAGATGTGTGTTGGTGAGTAATTGTGTTGGTGTGCATGTGTTGAGACCTGCGTGCGTGTGTGCCGACATGTGTCTGCATGTGTTGACATCTGTGTGTATGTATTAACAGTGTGTTGACATCTGTATGTACATATTGACATCAGTGTGTGCGTTGACATCTGTATTTATTGGTGTCCGTACGTGTTGATGTCTGCATGTGTTGACATAAGTGTGCTCATGTATTGACATATGTGTATATGCGCATGTGTTGACATCAGTATGCTCATATGTTGTTGACATGGTGAGTACATTTTGATGTCAATCTGCATGTACGTTGGTGTACATCTGTGTTGACATCTGCGTGTACATAGTTACATCATTGTGCGTGTATTGATGTCTGTATATGTGCGTGTTGACGTCTGTGTGTACAGAGTGACGTCATTGTGTGTGTATTGACGTCTGTATGAGCATGAGTTAACACGTCTGGGTGTACATAGTGACGTCATTGTGCGTGTATTGACCTCTATATGCATGTGTGTTGACATCAGTATTCTCATGTGTTGACATAGTGAGTACATTTTGATGGCATTCTGCATGTAAGTCGGTGTGCATGTGTGTTGACATTTGTGTGTACATAGTGACGTCATTGTGCGTGTATTGACGTCTGTATACGTGTCTGTTGACATCTGTGTGTACATAGTGATGTCATTGTGGGTGTATTGACGCCTGGGTGCGCGTGAGTTGACACGTCTGTGTGTACATAGTGACGTCATTTTGCATGTATTGAAGTCTGTAAGCGCGTATGATGACACGTCTGTGTGTACATAGTGACGTCATGTTGCATGTATTGATGTCTGTATACGCATGTGTTGACATGCTGTGTATACATAGTGATGTCATTGCGCATGTATTGACGTCTGTAAGCGTGTGTGTTATTGACATCAGTATACGCATGTGTACATGCTTCTACCAATATATATTTCAATCGTCACCTGTCACACCACCTAGATCTAATAGGCAGAGTGCAGAAATCAATTGCATGGTCTGGATGCTAATGACAAAAACTAAATAAGCTGTGTCCACAGCGCCCATTGATCATATCTGGTCGGTTATACTGCAGTTTATTCACACAAGGTGGATAGGGACCACCCAGTGTAGGGGACACCAATGACCAACACCCACCAGGGCCGCGTTCAGGGTCCATCTCGGAGGCACCTCGGCGACGTCTCGGCGATGATTTTTGGCCTATTTCCATTCAGGGTGCGTCTCGGCGACGTCTCGGAGACGCCTCCCTATTCATTCTGGAGCTGAACGGCGCCTCGAAAATGGCGGCCGCATTCAGTAGTTTCAGCCAATGACAGTGCAGCTTTTCCATTGCAAATGGCCGCCGCCTATGGGGGCGGCCATTTTCGAGACAACAAACTGCTTTTGCCATTCAGACTAGCGTGACGTCACGGCCATCTCCGAGGCGCCTCCGAGACGGAGCCTGAATGCGGCCCACGCAGCATTCCTGAAAGCTTTCTGAGCCTAACAATAGCCGAGTGGGCATCTTCTAGTCCAACATCATCTCTTGTAAGCCTATTATTAGCCTCACAAAATACCACCCTGCGTGGGTTTGTGTATGTTGAGGCTTTATATCCTAGCGATATCTTGACAGCTGCCAACATTTGAAAATAGGAAAGAGTGATCTCATAAATTAGTCATTTTAAAGGTAGATTATATTGATCAACCTGATGTATTTATCTCAGAAAATGACAGAAACTCCAAAACCATCTGACTGTGCACCTTTAAATATGATAGAAACTCAAAACTCATCGGACTGTGCACCTTTAAATATGCTACTAGACGGGATAGCTGAATGAGTTGAGCGTCCGTCTCCCTTTTTGGTAGATCATGGGATTCGAACCCTGGTCGCATCAAATCAATGACTTAAAAATGTATACTTGTCACTTCCTAAGCCAGGCTCTCGGCATTAATAGGATAGGGCAAGGACTGGTTGGCTCAGTGTCAGGATAATGTGACTGAGTGGGATATCAGGTCATGGTGCTGGCAGCCTGGTCTCCCAGTGGGACAGCACTATAAAGCCACCATGAGTATGCACTGTCACAAATCGGTACCCGTCCTGATATGACCTTAGATGTTGTCAGGACGTAAAACTCCAACAACCAACCAACCAACCAATCAACCTTTAAATATGACGGAAACCAAAAACCCATCGGACTAGGCACCTTTAAGCTGAAGGTCCATTAGTAGACTTCCATTCATTACCTAGCTCACATTCTGCCAGCAAGATGATCACTTGAAAGCACTGCTGTGCGCCCAGTAATAGCCACCCCAATGCTTGTGTCTGCAGAAAGGATGTCAGGTTACCTGTACAGTTACAACGAGCCATGGCAGCCGAGGCCGAGGCTGCCCGAGAGGCGCGTGCCAAGGTGAGCATGCACTCAACTCTATACACACTACCTCTCTGGTGGGCATCCAACTCATGAATAACAATTAAACGTCATTTAGACGGCGATGGTGCTAGAATTGAGAGCTTTCTACAAAAACAAAAAATGTTATATTTTTTTAATAAAAATGATTTTTTAAATATTATCCAAAAATGTCATATACAAAAAGTTACATAAAGGAATTATATATAAATATTATATATGTATTATGAATAAATATTATATATAGATGTTGCTAGGATATAAAACAAATACAAACAAACAACTGATATATATGTACAGTGAGCATTTTGTGTGGGTGTGCGTCGTGATTCGCTACTCAATAATAATATGCTCTGCCTAAAATTAGAAACCATGTTTGACTAGGATTAGAGTACTGAGATTACAGTGATGATTGTTCAGTGACATCTGTTAATGGTAGTCAGAACGCATTTAGATTCTTTAATAGAGATAATTTTCTACGCAATTGTTGCTAATCAAAGTTTTTTAAAGCAGATTTGTCCATAGATTAACCAAGAGAACTTTCATCAATGTTCTGCTTTAAAGGTGCCTTTTTCCGTTTGATCTAATTGATTTGTTGTTGGTTGCTGCCGGCAGGTCATCGCAGCTGAGGGTGAGCACAAGGCCTCCCGAGCACTGAAAGATGCTGCCGATGTCATCAGCCAGTCGCGGTCTGCTCTCCAGCTCCGCTACCTACAGACGCTCTCACAAATCTCAGCGGAGAAGAACTCGACCATCATCTTCCCGCTGCCCATTGACCTGCTTGGAGGACTTCTAGGCAAGTTCGAGCAGAAGTAGGGCTGATGTTAACAGGAAGTACCCCACCAGCCCACCCAGCTGTGATTGTACCCTCTGACCTTTTCAGAAAAGGGTCCCCTACAGTTGTCTGAAGCTGACTGACTTCTCTCAGTTTTCTTTTACCTTTCTTTAAACTTGCATAATCTGTTGATTTTGTTTATATAAATTGTCAGCTTGTTTTAGTAAAATATAGAAGGGTGACAGTTATAACCTAAGTTCAGAATAACTGAACATTCGCTACCTTTGAAGATATTTTAAATGAAAGCGACGCGATGGCCAAATGAGTTGAGCGTCCACCTCCCGTTCTGGTAGATCATGTGATTTGAACCCCCGGGTTCGAATGCTGGCCGAGTCAAACCAATGACTGAAAAATGTATACTTGTCACTACCAAGCCTGGAGCTCAGCATTATTAGGATAGGGCAAGGAGCAGCGGAATGAGGAAGACCAATTTTCACGATTGATATTTCCCCTGGTTAATCAACTAATGTACACACAAAAGAGCATGCAGCATAATTTGTATGTGCACACCAGTTGAACCCAATTAAGTGCAATATACAGCATTGCTACATTAACTAAGAGACGTTGCTACATTATCTAGGTCACGTTGCTGTTTCTCGAAGCCAGCAAAATCTGACGCTCTTAAGGGGAACAAATCCTAAAAAAAATAATAATGCAAGACCCAGTATAAGTTGAATGTATAGGATCAAGTCAGTTTATTTATAGGTTTTCATAATATTATGCTTTCGTCAGATTATGCAACTTCAAAGAAATTTGAACTATTTGAGCTATTGGTGCCGATCCAAACTGTTATGTTATGCTGTAATAATGTCCGTATGCGTGGTTTACGAGGAGCTGGGTTTTATTTCAGTTTAGCAAGTCCTGGTTAAACGAATAGAATTGAAACATCCAAGTTCCTAAATTCCAATGTATCAAAGTCTGTACTTCGGCTATAAAAGAACGATAGTAAGAGTAAGCTAGTGGACTCTAACTGTTAGGGAAAGGATCAGTGACTGGCAATTGTGATGAATAATTCAGGTGAAAAAGGTGGTGAATTTGATGAAAAGCATCTCTTTTTTTTAAAGATTTATCAGCCGTCTTAATATACATTCACTTTCAGTATGAGGCCTTAAATTCAGGGATGAAAGATCTCCACGATTTCGTGGATTTCTGCGATTTTTACTGTAATGCAATCCCGCAGCATCATCAGTGTATGCTAATACATTGTTCAAACGCCGTAGCACTATCAGCGCATACTAATATGTGCTTCAAACAATGCAGCACTATCAGCGTATGCTAATAGGTTTTTCAATAGCCGCAACCCTATCAGTGTATGCGAATATGTATCAAACCTGCATTAACATGCATTAAGAGCAAGCCTAATTGGTTAGTCTGGTAAAGTACACGCAGATGCAAATATCAAATCAGCCTATTCCATATGGAGAAATCTATAACTGCACTCTATACTACAGTACATATAATACGCCAGCTAGAACACCGGGGTGTGTGTTGTATTTCAATATGATTGTGTTCAATTGAATTCACCAGAGGATGACCCAGTTCAAACTTCAAAACTGCAATTGTGCCTCATATGAAAATGACTTCGCATTAATATATTTGGATTCGCTTTCGATGTGTATTGATGTGAATTCAACATGCAGTAAAAATCAATTGCATGCAATAGGTAGGATTAACTAACTGGAAAGGGAATTTGTATAAAACATAAATCTTTGAATTAAAAAATTACCTGAGGATCCTTCAGTAGGAAAGATTATGTAGATGTTCACTGTACTATATGTCTACTTGATAGACATTCAGGATCAAGAACAGGAGAGGCTTATTCTTCATAAAATTGTAGCATCACAGGGTCCGTACGGGGCCTGGAAAGTCTTAAAAAGTCCGGAACTTCATTTGCCCCATTTCAAAGACTTGAAAACCCTTGAATTTAACCTATTTTGGGTAATTAGTCTTAAAAAGCCCTGAATTCCATTAAACTGTCACCACTGGTCTAAATTAGTCCGAAATCGCCATTCTACATCATTGTGTGTTTCTTTTCCTGAAATCCAAATGAAAATAGTCTTGAATTCCTATCAAAAACAGTCTTGAAAGGCCTTGAAATAGCCTTGAATTCCATATCTTCACATGTGTATGGACCCTGCTATCATTAAAAGAATAATATTGAACCTCAGGAGTCAAGCAGTCTAAACAGAAATATCAAACCTGGTAACATAGGTTGTTTTGTTTCCTCAAGAATATCCCTTATTATGAATACACCAAAAAAGCAGTAAATTGTCGTCTATTAATAGACTGGTAGGAATGCAGTATGTGCTGGTAATAATGTCCATGTGAGTGTGTCAGTTACTTCAGCTAACTACTGATAACAATTTAGGGAGCCCCTGGTGGTGAACTAACAAGTATAAGGTTCTTTCTGTAATTTGGGCGACTGTGAAAGTTGCATAGTCTGATGAAGCATCAAATTTTCAAAACCAAAACAATTATCTAGAATCCAGTCTGCATATCTAGCTTAGATACTGATGCACTTATTAAGTAAGCATTTGTTGCCAAATAGAAAAGGAATACTGAAGCAATTTAATATAACCTGTTACGGCCAAAGCCTATGGTGTCAGAGGTTTGGCGTGGTTGCCAAAACTAATATTACATATTTGCACTTCAAAGATCTCAAAGCTTAGGCATTTAAAATCAAAGTTACTCCAAACTCAAGTAATGTAGATAATAACAAGCAATTTAATGTATTTATCTATTAAAGAAATGACAGAAATTCAAAACCATCGGACTAAGCAACTTTAAGCACATCAAACTATTAAGTTGCAGGAAGAGTAAACATTGTCATGCAAGATGGAAGTGAACAATGCTTTTTTTAAATGAAATGACGCTATTTTCACAAATACATTGTTACATGATGTGACTGATTGAGAACGACATCCAAAAGAATGTGTATTTAACATCAATACATAAATCAATCAATCAATCAACATACCAGCCTAACAGAAAATAGCTAACAACTGATATACTCACCTAATCTACCCCAACGCACCTCGGAGCGCTCAACTAAATATAAAAGGGATGGTGGGTGAGTCAAATCTAACCTAACCGAATCCCCGCAATGAAGCCAGTGGGCTAAAACAATGTGGGTGACATAACACTTCTGTTCACAAGGTGGCGCCACCGTAGTTCCGCCGCTGGCCACCATATCTGCCCTCGTTCCCGAATTACCCATGTTGGCGCCAACATGTTCCAGTGCCTAGAGTTTAAATAAAACCATTAATACTCTTTCAAATGTATGCTACATTAGTTCATGTAAGCAAAGTGATTGATATTCACCGAATATAAAATTAATGTATTAAACTTGAGTCAACAGATCAGGGAAATATTGAGTTGTTTTGAGGTCAGGCTAGAAACAAAAGGTGGTTGTTGTAAATCTTGTTTATGCTTTAAATGCGTTATGAATGTTATATAATACTTCCGGGACTGGTTGATTTGAAGCATCTATTCTGCGTCACATAAAAAGAGCATAAACTACCTGCGAACAGAAAATACACATCATTTATACTGATTGCATTTGTTTTGTTATTTGTTTATGCTTTGTCACACAACAAGGACTTTTACCTTTCCCACCTTTCTAAAGGCCTGGTCACATAGACGTTAGTGGACGTAGTTGAACGTAGTGGAGGCTAACGTAGTTGAACGTAGTTGAACATACCGGCATCTGTACTTCTCCGGTACGTTCAACTACGTTCAAAGTGGGGATGTTTGTGTCCCATTGTGGGATGTTTGAATGAAGGGAGTGATACGAACAGCTTTGGACTAAATCTAGTTCGGATTTCTAGTATCAGAATTGTTCGTATCAGATGTTATACATATTCATTTCGTCCGATGATTAAAAGCGAATATCACTGAATAGTTCCATTATGAACATTACATATTGATAACCTTAAACACCCTCCCATCCCTCTCCTCACCCACCCACCCGAGCACAGACACGCCCCCGCACGCACACATACATACATACATACATACATACATACATACATACATACATACATATATACATATATACATACATACATACATACATACAAGTTGCTTGTTGGAGTTTTACGTTCTGGCAACATCTAAGGTCAATACATACAATGATACATACACATACATAATTGGACACATACATATATAGACACATAGATACTTACATACACACATACATACATACACATGCATACACACATGCATACTTATACATACACATACATACACACGTACATACACATACATATATGTACATACATATATGTTCATACACATACATGCATACACATACATACATACATACATACATACACATACGTACACATACATACATACATACACATATACATACATACATACATACATACATACCCACATTTCCTAATTGGTGGCAGACATAAATACGCTGCTTTCAAGTAACTGAAATCTCAAGGACACGGTTCCCATCACCATAACAGCAAGCGTCTATCATTCACTCCTCCAGTTCAACCTTATCCGTCACTCAATCCACTCTGCAAAACGCCTACGTTTGCCTGCTAAGTCTAATTTGGCACCAATCTGCAAACATATAGGTCCAGCTGTCCTTTGCACCCCTCCCGTTCGTCCATGACACTATTGTCATATATTAAATCGTCAAGAAAATAATAAGGTTTGCGCGCACAAATATATGTGTGCGTACATATGTATATGTGTTTGTGCAAACCTTTATATATAGTATATATATGCCAAACCTTTATATTATTATTGTTATTATATATCTATATAACATACACATAGATATACATATGTATGTGTATTTGTGCAAACCTTTATATATAGTACATATATGCCAAACCTTTTTATTTTTATTATTATTATTATTTTTATTATTATATATCGATATAATATACAGATGGGTCATTTTCTGAAACTGGGCACCACATATTTAGTTTCCATGTTACGATGGTGATAGTTAATTCTTTCTTTTGTTTGGTAGCAGGTGAAATAATTATTGTTGCCTCTCTGTTAGCAATACTACATGTATTTAATCTATCCCACAAAATGTATCAAAAGTATGCTTCTGTGATTTTGTGCTAAAGTGAAAATGTGAAAATTTACATATCAACACCACAGTGCATTTAGCCTGCCCAATCTTTTTTTCAACTTTTTTCCTTTAAGACATAATCTTTTTTGTGTAACTGTAACTGATAAAATCTTGTTTGAATTTGTTGTGTGCATCAAAATGATGCTATGAATGTGTGTTAAAATGATGTTATGGATGGATGTTACATGGTTAATTGTAATGGTTTTTTCTCAATTTGTATAAGAACAAAATAACAAAAGGGGGAATCTTTTTGTTTCACCACTTACATATGCACAACAATTAAGACTTCATATGAAAATTTATTCTGCTATTATTTGGAGTGTTTTCTGCTATTATTTGGAATATGTGACAAATGTAGTACACAGTTTCTAAGAATCACCCATATACCGTATATACACAAATATAAGTTGACTTCGAGTATAAGTCAAGGTATTTTTTAAGGAAATAGCTGGAATTAGGCCTAACCCGACTATAGGTCGAGCTTCATTTTATTTACTGACAAATTGAACTTCATTCATACACATACATAAATATTCAACAAGATGACAACACTACTTGTAACTCAAAATGACAAAGAGCATCACTATAATATTCATCACCAGCGTCAATGTCAATGTCCTCAGAGTCATCATCACTGACTGAGACAGACTCATCTTGCCACAAGATGTCATCCTGTGTGCCATCCATGCTCCCTCGGGGGCGCGAGTATAAGATGACCTCAAAATAGGACATTTTTGTGTGTTGTAAATTTACTGGACTTATATTCGAGTATATACGGTATATGTAAATAAGAAAATTAGAACGCAATTCAACCTGTCCTAACCTGGTTTCAGACTGCGTCTGTGAACGAGTGCTGGGAAGAGGGCATATCAAACACATCATAGTTAAAGTTGCATAGTCCGATGGTTTTCAGTTTCTATCTTTTTCTGAGATAAATCTATTAGGGTAATCGTTAACAACCTATCTTACATGGACTTGAAGTAACTTTGATTTAATATTCCTAACTTTGGCGATATTTGAATTGGCGCGCTTGCCAAAACTTTGATCCTATTGGCTTCAACAGTAAGTAACAGGATTCAATTAAATATAATTAGTGTACCCTTCTATATAGCAACAACTGTAGTATAAGTGCACCAATATCTAAGTTGAATATGTCGGGTCAAATCTAGATACGTGGCTTCCTTTCAAAAATGTTATGATTTTATCGGCTTTAATGCACAATATATAAACTGGTCGCATAAGGTGTGTAGCATTGTCGACTTGAAAGTGCCTTGTGTGTTATTCTTAGCATGTGCAAAGAAAATCATATTCAAAGTTACATAATCCGTTTATTTTGAGTTTTTGTCATATTTAGTTTCTTTTTATTTGATTTTATTGTGGGTGATTTTAGGCTGGATTGGCAGCAAAAACCTGTGTTGTTTTGTAAATAAATATATCATAGCATGGTACAAGCATTCAAAAGGCAGCTTCACACGGTGTTAACAACAATACCAGATGAACCACAGATGTCAGGATACACGCAGATAACGCCAGCAGATTCAAACTCATTACCGCACGTGACAAAACTGAACAGAGCACGCTCACCACATGTGGTGGGCCCTGATGGTGGAGTCTCCGACTTGGCCTGAGCATTCAGCTCAAACACTCTAACCTAATCTAATCTAATGACCATCTACTTTAATCTGTAGTAGCTTTTGTCAAAACTGTCTAACTTTGGAGACATTTGAAGTATAAGCACGAAAAGTAATTTGTGTGTGCACACCAGGCGAGACCGAGTGCGAATAAGCCGTTGCTATGGTAAATAGGACACGTTGCTAGTTGTTGATCCCCCCCCCCCACCCCACACACACACAAAGGACTGCTTAATGAGTGGACCTGTACCAAAGTTAGGTACCTACCATCAAATTTAGGTTAACTATGTTTGTTGTTTTGAAGAAATGCTTTCATCGGATTATGTAACTTTAAATACGAAAACAAAAAAGATTTATTAAAAGAGAGAAAAAAACGTGTTCCATATTAGTGTTCGCATTCTAACTGTGTAAAGAGTGTTATCTGACGAACAATAATTTTAACTAGCCCAGGTGCATTGATTATTCGTGTAAATAAATAGCTAAATAACCTTCCAGCACATTTTAATTAGAAATGGTCCAAATGTACTGGGGACTACTATCTAGATGAAGCGTTTTGTGGTTGGGATTATTGGTTTTAGGCTCCTCGTTTATAAGCTGGTATATGTGGTTAGAATTAACTCACTTTGAGTTATCTGAGTAAGTAAAGCCCCAGTCACCCCTACCCGGACGAGCCCCGGATTTTTTGCCGGACCACCACCGGACCAGTCACCCGGACTGTCCCGGACAGCCCCGGATAAAATCGCTATTTTGGTCGTTTTTGCCCTCGCGGTCACACATACCCGGACGAGCCATGGACTACAAGCCCAGATCACCCCGGATTAGCCCCGGACAACCCCCGGATGATAGCCTGAAATGCAGGACTCATCCTGGGGTAGTCAGTGAGTAATACGTGGTCATCCATGGCTATCTGTGGTCATCCAGCATTTCCGGGTCTTATCCGGGCAGTCCGGTGTCGTATTGTGAGCGGCCCGTCATTGTCAGCGGCCCGTCGTGGCTTCTGCGCATGCGCGGATTTTAAGACATATGCAAAAGACCCATGGCCTCGCCGGCTACAAGCTCAGGCACGGTACCCGGCTGTGTTAGGCCGAAATCTATTGAATGCGATCATATTTAACAGAATTACATACTCAAATAATGAAATTTAATCAAATTAACCTTAAATTCCAAGCGATATTAACGTAGCAGCTCGATCAGCGTCGAATCGCCGAGTGTAAACAAAACAAATAGCAGTGATCGCCGCAACCTGCGAAAATCCGCGCATGCGCAGAAGCCACGACGGGCCGCTGACAATGACGGGCCGCTCACAATACGACACCGGGAGTGGTCCGTGGCTATGTTGGGGCTAGTCCGGGCAAGTCTGGGGCTGGTCCGGGTTAAACCGTGGCTAAAACGTGGCTCATCCAGGGTGAAACAGCCCCGGACTGGCCCGGACGCGGCATGGACTACTCCCGGTCCACCCCCGGACTACTCATACCACCCCCGGATTACCGCCGGATCATCCCGGACGATGCCAGATCGAGCCCGGATCACAAAATGCCCCAGACCGCCCAGGATGTTTTAAACATTTTAAAACATCTGGGACGGACTCCGGACGAGGCCGACCAGCCATGGCTCACCAAGGATCGCCAGGGACCATGCCGGATCACGGTCCGGGGCTCGTCCGGCCCCTGATCCGGGTAGGTGTGACTGGGGCTTCACGCTGTGGTATTTGAGAAATGTTGCGTATTCAATCAAGCAAGGTGGGCGGGCAATCACCTGACATGAGGAGTTGTTGCTGTTGTTTTTCTAAAGTAATGTCAATGCTATATTGCTCCTTCTGTGATTGCTTTATGCGAATGTTGATTGTTCATCGTGGCATGTACGGTGGGAGTTCCCCATTTAGTGTTTGTTTTGATCGGTACTTTCTGGAACAATGTGCGTATGTATTATGTGTGCATTCATGGCCTATATCGGTGATGGGTGCGAATCTGCCAACCAACACTCAATGAACATGGTCTTCACAAATCATGGACAGGAATTACCAGAAGGATCCCAACAACGGCAAAGCATCGTGGAGATTATGTACCTTGTAGACTGTTAAAAGTGTTATCGACAATAAAACATTAATACTTATTTTTAGGACAATTCTTTGTAATTGCGAAAGCGCATGTATCACTGCTGCATAGTCCGATGGTTTTGAGTTTCTGTCATTTTCTGAGATAAATATATTAGGTTACTTTAGTTTGAGATAACCTTGCTTTTAAATTGCTAACTTTTGAGATATTTGAAGTGCAAACATGCTAAATTAATTTTGGCAAGCATGCCAAAACTCTGACACCCTTGGCTTCTGCAGAAACAGGTTCTGTTAAATTGCTTCATTATTCCCTTCTGTGTGGCAACAAATGTTTAATAAGTGCACCAGTATCTAAGTTAAATATGTAGAATCAAATCTAGATAATTATTTTGGTTATGAAAATTTGATGTTTTCATCAGACCATGCAGCTTTAAAAAAATTGTTATAAATGAACTAGATCAACACATGACTCAACTAGGTCGACTTATAACTAGGCCAACACATAACTCAACTAGGTCAACTTATAAGCAGGGGAACAAATAACTCAACTAGGTCACCTTATAAAGAGGTCAATACATAACACACATCAAATATTTATTTCAGTGTGCTCTCTAGTTATATTTCAAGAGATGTTTAATCAAATAAATCTAAATTACCATGGATTAATTGTAATCCCACTAAGCTATATATATATTATAAATATATATAGTTATATATATATATATATAGTTCCATGGGTTTGCATAATGCAAAGCCTTTTACCTTCATTTCAGTGCGCCGGTTTTCTGTTGCAAATGTTCCTATGTTTATAGCAGCGTTACATATTTAATGTGTTGAAGTCTTGAGACTAACGTGTTCTAAGTACAATAAGGCTGTTACGAATATATCATCATTGTGATTTTGTGTATTATAAATACATATGCTTCAAAATTTGGCTCACAATGCTGGGTATATGGGTGGCGCCGCCATGGCAGAAGTTGGAACTAGGCCCTTTGTGTGTATGGTAAGGATATCAAGGTCATGTGTAGATCAGACGACAATTGAGGAGCTGCAGGTTATTAAATATTAATGTCCGTCTTTATATTTCCACACTTGTTTATTTATTCACGGAGGCGTTTATGCTTTAGCAACGCCTAAGGTCATATCAGGATGGGTAGGCGTACTGACATATATGACAGCGTGCACTCATCAGTGGCAACTTAATAGTGCTGCCCCATTGGAAGACTGGGCCATCAGCAGCAGGACTCGATATCCCACTCAGTCACATTATCCTGATACTGAAAAAAATAGTCTCTCCTATTAGTGCTGATCACTAGGCTAGGTAGTGACAAGTCCCGTTTGGAGAGAATTATTGAATACCACAAAAGTTTGTTTTCTTTAACGATGCCTCTAGAGCACATTGATTTTTATCATCGGCTATTGGAAGTCAAACATGGTCATTCTGACATATTTCTTAGGAGGAAACCCGCTGCCACCACATAGGCTACCCTTTCCGATAAGCAGCACAGGGTCTTTTATATGCACTTTCCCACAGACAGGCAGACAGCACATACCATACACAGCCTTTGATGAACCAGTTGTGGACCACTGATTGTATTTAATACCTCATACAACAATGAAGATCAATTACCCAATGGTGTAATAAGCAAGCTAATGACTAGCAGTTCACACAATAACCTCTTTCAGGATTTATGCTCTTTTTTTTGGCCAATTGGCATGGATATGCTAGCGTTTTGCGCCCGTTTTGGATAAAAATGTATCACCATCAGGTCATAATTTCTACAGGGATAGGTCAATTGGCCTTAGTTACTCCCGCAACACTGCCTCCAGGACAAGGCTGCTAAAGAACCCTATAGAAAAAGTGGTCGGAGCTGGGTTATGGACATAACCACACGAATTTGCAATCTAAGGCGCTAAATATACACTTTAAATGCTTATCTATCATAGCCATGATTATCTATCATGCTTGGAGTGAACATTTCATTAAATCATGTAGGTTAATAGACCTTAATAATTGAATCAAGAGCATCTAGTGGCCACCATCTTGTTTTGTTTGCATTCTCGCTCATTTCATCAGCTCTATGCCAATATGGGTAAACAGTGCATGCTGGTACCATGTCCGCCACCTCTTATTTACAGTTGATTTCTATCAAAGAAATTCTTACCCAGACCCCGTCCTTATATGACCTTAGATGTTGTTAGGACGTAAAACAACAACAAACAAACAAACATCTCACCCAGATTTTAAAATAGTTGTTATATACCCTTACTCTGAGTCAAGGTGAATATGTTATCTAAATTGGCTGATGTTTCTTGACAATTCCTATGCGATATCCTATACAGTCATCATCATTATCATCATGTTGTCGGTCGCGATGTGACAAAGACTGCTTTCATTACTTGACTGCCGCTCTCCATTTAGCTCTCTGCTGTGAGAGTTGCGTCCATGAGTCGGTCTTAATGTCTCTCAGCTTCAGGTTTCTCTTGATACATTTCATGAAAGCTGCCTGCAAAAGTGTTGAAGTGCTGCTGGCTTTTGCAAGTTACCAGCGGCACTCTCTCGGGGAGCAAATAGAGGTTTCACACCGGCAAGAACATGTCAAGACAGGCGCAAAACTATTTGTCCCTGCAGTGGCTGGTCGGGAGATGTTGGGATCAACCGCCCTTAATGCTGCCACAGTGACATGGTTTTCTGTTTAGGGTTTGCTCCCTTAGCCTTCAGTTCTGTCAAGAACCTGTACCACAAGGCAGTGGTTTACAACTCTGCAGGGCAGGGGCGTCAAACTCCTATACAGTAGAGCCTCTCTAACCGACCACCTCCACAGATTGACCACTCCCCTATATCAATCGCTTTATTTGGGTCCCAAACAATTGCTCATACAATACCATTGGAATGTTTCAAAAACTCCCTAATCCGACCGCTTCCCTAAATGGACCATTTAAAGTCGGTCCCCTGGTCGGGCGATCTAGAGAGGTTTTACAGTATATTGATGCCAAAAGGTTCAGAGAGATCATTATAAATGAAACCACAGTAACACAGAGCTTCCTGTTAGTGTTACTTACGTTATGGTAATAGAGCCAGAAAGGGAAGGCACAATTTATTTGTGCCTTTTAAAGCACACAGACGAGTCTAAGCTGGTTGACATGCAGGCTTACTCTGTCGGCTCTGTCGTAAGCATATGTACTGAAATGGTGACAGAGAGGCGCATCCAGGTGTACATAGTAACGAGATTCCCCAACGTAGCCATCTCACAATGCCCCTTGTCTTCGCTGTAGATGCGGGCATACGTCGACTTAGGCACTGGCAAACAATTGACATGGTTAGTCAGTTACTTCCTGGCATATAGATGGGACTGACCTACAGATTATAGGGAAATAGTGATGGTACTGGCTTACTGACAGTACTGATCTACTGTTGGTACTGACCTACTAAATGCCCTGACCTACATACGGTAATGACCTACAGATGGTACTGACCTATAGATGATAGTAACCTACTGATGGTACATGCTTACCGATGGCACTGATCTAATGATGGTATTGACCTATTGTTGGTAGGTGCATACTAGCTGTTGGTGCTGACCTACTGCATGCACTGACATACTAATGTTATTGACCTATAAATGGTACTGATCTACAGTGACCTACTGATGGTACGGGTGTACTAATGGTACGGACCTACTGATGGTACCGATCTACTGACCTCATGGTGTTGACCTATTGCCTGCCATAGTGCTGGTACTGACCTAATGATGGTACTGGCCTATTTCTGTACTGACATACAGGTGGTCATGGCCTACTGATGATACTGACCTATAGATGGTACTGACCTACAGATGATAGTAACCTACTGATGGTATTGGCTTACTAATGGTACTGACAGTCCTGACATGCTGATGGTACTATCCTACTGATGGTACTGACCTATTGCTGGTACTGACCTACTGAATGCACTGATATACTGACGGTATTGACCTGCTGATTGTATTGACTTTCTGAATGCACTTACCTATTGATGCTATTAACCTACAGACGATAGTGACCTACTAATGGTACTGACAATCCTGACATGCTGATGTGACCAACCTACTGCTGGTACTGACCTATTGATTGCATTGACCTACTGATGGTACTGGCCTATATATGTACTGACCTACTCATGGGACTGACCTACTCATGGTACCGACTTACCACTGGTACTGACCTGCTGGTGGTACTGACCTAGTGATGGCATGGACCTACTGATGATAGACATTCATATACTGACCTACAGGTGGTACCAAGCATAATTTTGCATGTTTTCCACTTCAAATATCTCCAGAATTAGCCATTTACATCAGACTAAAATAATGTAACCTACAAAGATTAACCAATTATCTGGAAACTGGTCCACTTATTCAATATTTGTAGCCACATAAAAGGGAATACTGAGGTAATTTAATCGAATCTGTTACTACAGAAGCCTATGATCTGAGAGTTTTGGCGTGCTTGAAAAAAACTAATTTCCCATATTTACACTTCAATTTTTCCAAAACATAACAATTTTAAATACAAGTCACATCAAACTAAGGGAATGTGGATTATAACAATCAATTTAATATATTTGTTTGCAGAAAAATGACAGAAAGATAAAACCATGTAAAAAGAAAAAGGAATTGTGTAAATACCTAGATACCTATAACACTTAAAAATGATATATATGACTAAAATTCATCTACCCACCAAACAATTTATACAGCTTTAACTAACATAGAGCCTCGTTACTGTAATCTAACCAGAGATAGCATGTCAATAAAAGAAAATATTCAGAAGTAACTTCAGAGACAACACAACACATATTCACAACACACATTGAATTTATTTCAATAAAAGAATTACGGTTAATTCATTGAAAATGAATGATATAGATCATGATTTACCAGAATAGAATAGAACTGCAAGTGCAACGTACAAATCCTGTATGGTCCAAAATGGTGATACAAAAGTTATTATCTGCAACAGCAGCCAACCATAGTTCACTCTAAACAATACTAGTATGTCAACCAAAGTTAGGAACTGCTAATCAAATACTGACAAGTTTCAGTGTCATTTGCAACATATATATATTATATAGCATGCATATAGTATATATACACTATATATAGTATGCGCATAGCATATACTATACTACTCTACATATAACGTATATATAGGCAATATAGATATATTACATGCACTAAAATATATACACCATACATATCATAGTGTGGTAATAGTATGTATATTATGTATGGCATATATACTATATTTATGCTATGTATACCACATGTAGTATGTGTATACCATATGTAGTATTATAGTATTTGTTATGGATGGTATATATCCTATGTATAGCATATATAGTATACATATTACAGTAATCCATGTATAGAATGCATGATATACAATATATATCTATAGGGTTTGATTGTTGGGGTTTTACGTCCAAGCAACACCTACGGTCAGTATATACACACCTATATATAATATGCATATATACACACAACATAGTATATATGCTATATATAATGATATACACATAGTACATATATACTATATATATATATAAGGTACTACTTTAGCGTGTGGTATATTGGGACTTTAGTCCTAACCCGTAACTTAAATAGGTTGAGGAAGGTCAGATAGGTCTTCTATGATTCCTATTTGACTAACATTTTAGGGTTAGAGTTGAAGTCCCGGTAGACTGCACGTTAAAGTAGCACCATGTATTATACATGTAATATAAATATAGTATATATATACTATATATATTACATATATGTAGTATATATATGAATAGTATATATACATATTATATAGTATATATATATATATATACTACAGCATACACTATAGTATATGCATAGTATATACAGTGTGTATATATATATCTGTATAGATATACTACAATGTTACCCAAATTTAGTTCTTCAAAATAACATCCACAACGCTATGGATATTATTTGGAAATATTTACGAATATTACACCGTGAACATCTCAGATTGGCACTTGCTTCCCTCACTGCGGTATTGCTCTCCGGGAGCTGGAGATGCTGGAGATGCTGCCCGCTGCTCGCTGGTTGTGCAGTCAGTAGGTACCGACAGTCATTTTTTTAGATCTTTAAACTGGGCAGTTAATTAACGTTAATCACCCAGTGCTAGTTAAATGCAGAATAACACCCAAAAAAAAACAGAATGGTTCTATTTTGTTTACTTTTCAAGATATTTACCTTTTACGATTTTTGTATTTACTTGAACAAAATTTGCCTTTAACACTGAATGAAACATGGAGTTTTTGTTTTGCATAATTTGATTTTGTTTTAAATATGTCTTATCATATACCAAATTAAAGCTCATTTAGTGGTCTTTCTGATGGGGTCTATTAATAGCCTGTGTAACCAATAGCGATTCAGCACTGAGCGAAACAAAACTGCATGCTTTGGTTCTGGTTCTGATTAATGTGATGTAAAAGAATGCACTAATTAGCTAAAGTATCTATAATAAAGCTCAAGCAACTTTGATATCAAAATAAAGAGGAGAGCTTTATAGTTCACTCACTGTACTTTCTGGGTATTTTTAATTTAAGCATACACTCAAATAGGAGTGTTTAAAAACTAGCAATCTTTCATGATTTTCATATTTTCTTCTATTGTTGCCTAAGTTCTGCCGGTACCTACAGTGAGTACTCACAGTGCTGATACGCTGAGCGAACTGCATCCCTGTGTCACACACTGAGCACGACAGCTGCTACAACAGGCGGCACTGGCTAGACGCTAACTGGACAATGCTGGGGCTAACACAGATGCAGACGCAGACTCAAAGCACCGCACTGAACATGCTCACAATGCCAATACACAACCGGCATAATAGGTGTGCATAACAAATACACTAAAATTCAAGAGCGGAGATATTACACATGAGGAAAATGCTTTCAATTTTGGTATTAAAGAGCCTTCTCTAATTAGGTCTCAGTCACACTATGGCTTGTGACCACTTTGCGACCACAAGCCGGCGACCTTGCGAACAAAGCAAAAAAAATAGATAGTAAAAGCAACGGTCAGCGATTGGTCAGTGACCAGTGGGCGACCATTTTGGTCGCAAGGAGGTTGCAGATGCTGCACCAAAAACTTCCTTGCGGCCATTTTGGTTGCAAGATCACCGACCACTTTCAGTGCTTGTGACCCGTCTGTGACCGGTCAACGACCAGTCGGCATTTTGGTCGCAGAGGTCGCCAGCCGTAGTGTGACTGGGCCTTTTACTGTAAGTTGCGCCCTATGTCCAAATAATAGTGCTAATTTGGCTTCTTTAACTTCGATTCTGAACCTGATCAGCCATCCTGGTTAAAACTGAACGCCATAGACATTTAAACGGATTTATAGATAAAGGAAAAAATGTACAAACTGATTGGATTTCCATCCATTTCAATAGCAGATATGCTTAATTCGTCCATTTGCTTTTGATACAAAATATTATTTATTGTTGGATTATATCAAAAAAAAATTAACCAATCATCTGTTTATTATATTTGTTGACATTATTTCATAAAAAACATGAAACCCGATGTTTATTTATATTTGTACACATTGTTTGTGTGTGTATATGTACACACATATATATATGTGTTTTTAGCTATAGAAATATGGTTGTTTGGGTTTTTTTCGGGGAGGGGGCGGATTTTTTCTTTCTTTTTAATTCTAAGGAAAGCATAGTCCTCTCTCTCGAGAAAGGAATGGACTCAATGACGCTTTACACGACTGAAATAACCACGCTGGATGTACAGACGAACCTCACACATACTGGCAACCAGCTAGACTGTACATACAGCCAGAGGGGGGGAGGGGGGTTCATCACATTGGTCTTGGTACCTTTTACACAAACGACACCTGGCGATTAAAAAGGCACTGCTTTTCATGAATTTTCCTCCACAATAGACATCAAACCAAAGTGACTAATTTAATCGAAATACAGTAAAACCTCGAAACCGACCGACCATGGGACCGACTTTAAATGGTCCATTTATGGAGGTAGTCGGTTTACGGAGTTTTTTTAATCGTTACAATAGTATTATATGGGCGATCGTTTGGGAACCAAATATAGTGATCGATATAGGGGAGTGGTAGATTTGTAGAGGTGGTCGGTTAAGGAGGTTTTAATGTAGTATGTATTCTATACTATTAAAGCCATTCCCCTCTCCACCAAAAAAAATCATACTCGTTCCTCAGGCATCGCTACATACATTTGTTAGTCCTGTCCCACCCCTTTTATGATATTAAATCTCAGGACGCTTATTATTATTATTTATAACGATGAACTATATTTCAAATATGGATATAGAGGCTGGAAAGCCTAAATCCATATCATTGTATTGTATTCTATTGATAGCAATTCTGAAAAGGGTCAAATTGAAATAAATCCCACCACCCCGAATTTCAACGGCGACTCCAGCAGGATTGCAGCCTGTTTGTTGGGGTTATACATCCTAGCAACATCAAAGCTCAGTTGAGCAGTCAATTACATGACAAATTTCTCTGATCTAATAATTCTAAACAGAAATAAAAATACCACCACCCCAAATATCTTGAGGACTAATTTTGTTGTTGAACACGCGCACTCTCCTAATTCTCATAAAATGTACCTGAGAAACAGATTTGTTTGGCGGGCCTTATAACTTTTTTCTCTCTAGAATAGAAGGCTTCTTTTCAACCCATTCGAAGGGAAAAGAAAGCAAGCATTTATTTCTGGTATTAATAAAGCAAGTAAATGCAGTTTAAAATTAAAATGACGTAAAAAATATATATCACAGAGTTAGAAGGGGTTCAGTTGACGGGAGGCAATGTATGAGTTCATTTGCTGAAGATCCAGAAGGGAATACACAGTTTCAGACATGTATATATAATCTGGCTACATATAGAAAAGCTATACAATTCTCAATACCCATGACTGATTATATAAAACTACACAATTCTAAATATCAATTCCTGATGATGAAATCAATAAATCTTCAGAATGAAAAGCTTTCAATGTGGCAATGCAACTACACATCATATTTTTGGGGGTATTTTGGATTTTTTTTTTTTTTTTTTTACATTACTTGGTTAAAGCAGGGGAAATTTCAATCGCAGAAAATTGGTCTTCCTCATTCCACCGCTCCTTGTCGTATCCGAGTAATGCCAAACGCCAGGCTAGGTAGCGACAAGTGTAAATTTTAACTCATTGGTTTGACTCGACCAGGGGTCCGAAAAGGGTAGGCGAGCGCTCAACTCATCCTGTTTGGTTATTTAATGTTATGTTGTGATTTAAACAAATTAAATACACTTATTCCTGTAAACAAGGTGGTTTTATATCAGCGACAAAGCACTGTTTTTTCCCAGCTATAGCCAGTAATTTACTTTTTTTTTAAAGAGACTTAGTACAATAAAAAATCAATTGTGAACATAATAGTTTGTCATATATATATAATAGGTTATCCTTCGTATAAATGTAATGGGTTAGCTATGAACCATTACTCTAGATGGGCAGGTAATGGCAGTCGTTATTTGCACAATTATACAAGTTAAAAAAGGTTTTTATAGTTGTAAGATGAAATTGGTGTCAACACATTTTGCTCATTGGAGACATTGCTACGTCTATTTTGGGAGTTACAAGAACAGGACATTGGTTGTCAGCAATAAAACAATGAGGAATTGCGACAAATGTAATTCTCGTATTAGCAGGGAGCGCAATGACTCGGCGGAGTGGTAGGGGTGGGGGGTGGCTGATGGTTTAGTTAAGTGGGGTGGGTTTGGCGGCATATGTAGGGTAGGTTTTTTAGGAGTTTACCAGAAAGGAAGGAACGGGGGAGGTTGGATTCATATGGACGGTGAACAGGTAGTCGTCAAATTAAATAGCTGACGCGTTAGCTAGATTGGTTGGTTTTGGGATGGTCAGTTATGACGTCATGCTTATGGCCTGGTCGCATCGCAGGCAGCCAATAGCGGGGAAGTTGCCATTCGTCTGCGCACTTAATTGTGTGAATTGGTGGAGTTGTGTAATTTTCACTCACATGGTGTTTGATGTCTAGATCCTGGACAGCAAAGTAAATGCGGAGTGAGGCTTTGAATCCAACACAATTGACTGCGCTTTGATCCCAACAGGAAATGCTGTTTACTGCCTCTGAGGATAGGGGCTATAATCAGTTTAGCTGGTGGTGGTCTAGGAATGGCGAGGAATGGCGAGGAATTGTCTTGTTACTCTACACTTTGCTTTAGGGTCCTGGATTCAAATATTACGTAACAGTTGGGTGGGGTTGGGGGTGTAGGTCCAAGCGTTATGTGGCATATATATATATATAATTTTTAAAGATTTATACTGCCTATCATGGATAAGTCTGAATAGACTTGTTTTCACCATTAGACAGTTTGTCGATAGAAAGCGTGAGTCTACACTTTTACCGACCCAAGGGATTTTTAACATCCCACACCACATAGACATGGTATGAGAGCAACTGGCTTTTGATGTCGCTGTAAGTTATACACAGCGGGGGAAATCAAAATTGGCGGAAAATTGGGGAATCGAATCACCGACCTTCCGATTAGGAGTCCGATCTAGAAAAATGTGACACTCTAACCACTCCGCAAGAGAGAACACCGTATATGGTCTAGCGTTACAACGGGGTGGGTGGGCGTATAGTATTGAGCAACAAAACATAGCATTACCTAATACTTGAACCGCCCATAATACTATTTTCTTAAACTAGATTTCTGCCAATAATTGTTTGTAACTTTCACAAATCATGAAGCTGTATCCAGATTAATATTTGCTCGCCAGCCATGTTATGTGAAGGGGCAGCTACAGCCTGGCCTCAGCCCAGTTTAGGGGGTTTACCAGCATTAGTGAAGAAGACGGGACGTAGGGTGAGGCGACCAGCCCCCAACACACCCCAACCAGTTCTATATCAATGCGCTACAACCTTCTGGTCCCTGTCACCATTTTTTTTCTTCTAAATGTTCATGGCACCAAAATTTCAGGTCACTATGACCTTCTGGCCCCCGTCACCATTTAAAAAAAAATTTCATGGCGCCAAAATTTGCATTAATTCACTATAACCGTCTGGCCCCCGTCACCATTACACAAATAATTTGATGGTGCCAAAATTTGGATTAATTCCCTAGAACCTTCTGGCCCCGATCACCTTTTTTTTTTTAATGTCCATGGTGCCAAAATGTTGATTACTTCGCTCTAACCGTCTGACCCCCATCACCATTTAAAAATGGAAAATGTTTATGGTGCCATAATGTGGATTAATTCGGCACCTTTTATTCTTTTGTCCCTCTATTAAAAAAAATATATATATATATATAAAAGAATTAAATAAAACTAGTACCCTTCTCATAAGGCGGCAGTGGGGGACTACACCACTTCAGAAACCAACCGCATAATTAAGATGTAACTTTTGTTTAACCTTCATGAAAAGTGTCTAAGAAAGTAGGTCTCTGTCCGAATATTATAAGCAATCATTTCTTATTTTTATTAACCCTTTTGTTGAGTGGGTTCAATTCGCGAATTCAAAATTTGGCGACATATATTAGTCATCGTTAAAGTAACACACTGCTACACCCAAACTTTGGATATCATTTTCATCATTCCATCTCAATAATGACGCAATAAAATACAGATTTGCCGATCAAGAGAAGAGTGTTACAATGAGACAAAGCACACAGTCTAGCTCTAACATCACCAGACGGCTCCTTCTCGTGCAGCCCCATGTACGCACTCTCCTCAGAAGTCACGTGATCACTAAGAAATAAAAAGAAAAGAGAAAATCCGCGATAAAATATATGGTTTCAGACACAATCAACTTCCCACTGAGTTCAGTGATTTGCTTAGCTGTAGTTGTTGCCATGCAGCTCCTAAGTTGGATGCGCCGAATTAAGTCTAATAATCAAAGAAATGTGGATAGAAAGAAAGATAGAAGGAACAAATTTAGAAAAAGAGATAAGTCGGAATAATGATATATCGAAAAATAGAAAGAAAATATATAGAAAGATCGAAATAAAGATAGAACTAAAAATATATAGAAGAAAGATAACGAAAGATAGAACAAAAAAGAAAGAATGGGGAAAGAAAAGAAACAAAGATTTTTTAAGAAAGAAAGAAAGAAAGAACGAAAGAAAGAAAGAGAAATCACTACGGGTCGATACTAGTGTATGCATTCTTTGATTTATTCCATAATCTAATCAGCAAGAGTCATTTGAGATAGTCGCAGAAAATCATTTCAGTTCTGACACACGAATAAACCGATACATCTCAAGTCAAACACAGATACATCCTTAAAAGTAAAGGCCATTACTTACATATAAAAGTACAAATTTGGTATTCCTGAGATGTGACACGATATTAAGTTGCCTAGTAGGTCAAAGACTAATTGACATTATTATTAGTTACACGCAACATCAGTAAATGACTACACAAGAAAGGTAACAGGCATTTGACGGTCAAAGTCTTACCGTTTGATACAAATACATCAGTTATTAATCAAAATGCATGTAAGTTACTCAAACATTATGGTCAAACTGCAACGAAATAATTGTTTATTTAAATTTGTTTACTATGGTATTAAGATTAGTTTTGGGGACGAATTATTTAAGGTGACTACAATATAAAAATACATGCAGCACCATACCCATGTGTTCAACAACCTACATCTGTTGTACACACCAGGTATTGGAGGTACCAGATAGTGTATGATGTACACATGGTATACTGGAGGTACCAGATACAGTATGCTGTATGCATGGTATACTGGAGGTACCAGATACAGTATGCTGTACACATGGTATACTGGAGGTACCAGATACAGTATGTTGTACACATTGTATACTGGGGGTACCAGATACAGTATGTTGTACACATGGTACACTGTAGGTACCAGATACAGTATGCTGTACACATGGTACACTGTAGGCACCAGATACAGTATGTTGTACACATGGTATACTGGAGGTACCAGATACAGTATGTTGTACACATGGTATACTGGAGGTACCAGATAGAGTATGTTGTACACATGGTATACTTTAGGTACAAGATACAGTATGTTGTACACATGGTATACTGGAGGTACCAGATACAGTATGTTGTACACATGGTATACTGTAGGTACCAGATACAGTATGTTGTACACATGGTATACAGTAGGTACCAGATACAGTATGTTGTACACATGGTACACTGTAGGTACCAGATACAGTATGTTGTACACATGGTATACTGGGGGTACCAGATACAGTATGATGTACACATGGTACACTGTAGGTACCAGATACAGTATGTTGTACACACGGTATACTGTAGGTACCAGATACAGTATGTTGTACACATGGTATACTGTAGGTACCAGATACAGTATGTTGTACACATGGTACACTGTAGGTACCAGATACAGTATGTTGTACACATGATATACTGTAGGTACCAGATACAGTATGTTGTACACATGGTATACTGTAGGTACCAGATACAGTATGTTGTACACATGGTATACTGTAGGTACCAGATACAGTATGTTGTACACATGGTATACTGTAGGTACCAGATACAGTATGTTGTACACATGGTATACTGTAGGTACCAGATACAGTATGTTGTACACATGGTATACTGTAGGTACCAGATACAGTATGTTGTACACATGGTATAGTGTAGGTACCAGATACAGTATGTTGTACACATGGTATACTGTAGGTACCAGATACAGTATGTTGTAGACATGGTACACTGCAGGTACCAGATACAGTATGTTGTACACACGGTGTGGCTTCCAATACTTAATTCCCTGTAAGTCACACATGCTGTAAGTGACATGCTGTAAGTGACGTCATTCATACCCATCTTAGCCATGTCAAGTGTACAGCAAGTACTACAGTAGTTTTTATATGACACTACAAAGGTCTGCTTTAAGCCGGATCTATCATGCAGTGCGCGTAGCAATCAGTGACCACCTTAAGCCATGTTATGTCTAGCCACCTTAAATCTAGCCTGCGTTACATCAATGCCCACAGCTGGCCACCATCAGTATGTGACAACTGATGCGTACCATTACAGTCTGCGGTCAGATACGGTTTTAGTCACAAACTCACCACCATTTTATTTTCAAATATTTTGTTCACTTTATATTTTAATTGTACTATTTGCTTACATTATATAGCAGCATTACAGTTATTGGAAAATGTGATAGTAATCGCATAATAATTTCGATTTTAACCACTAGACCTAATCATATATTATATAGCACGTATTTTATATTTGTTTCAGATCCACAAATCCAGATTCGAAATGACAACACTAAATTCCCATCAGAATTACTACTGAATTTCATTGTCTTGAAATAATTCACGCATAGAGTGTGCTTTTGTTTAATGCCTATATACACTTCCTTTCCTAATAATAATCTTTTATATCAAATAAATAAATAAATTTTGGTTTAGCAAAGAAGGCATCATTAAAGTGGCCAAGCAGGTATCCGTATATGAGAATAAAATGATGTGCAGTGTTACGAATGTACTAGCCATATAGCACAACTGGTTTTTCTTATCGGAACTAAACCAAAGGAGTCGTAAGTTGCAGAGCCTCAAAGCGGAGTTAATATTCGGTGGGAGATTCAATGGGCTTTGCCTCCTTCACCTTTATTTTGTTGATACCCCCTCCGAGCAATGCGCCAATCAGGTCGATGGGCAGCGGGAAGATGATGGTCGAGTTCTTCTCAGCCGAGATCTGGGTCAGTGTCTGCAGGTAGCGCAGCTGGAGAGCAGACGGCGACTCGCTGATGACATCAGCAGCATCTTTCAGGGCACGTGAGGCCTTGTGCTCACCCTCAGCGGCAATCACCTGTTGATGGCCAAGCGGATGGATTATTGGTTAGGCTTATTGGGATATTGTTTTGGGGTGTTTTTTTACATTCCAGCAATAGTTACGGTCATTGTTTGTTTATTGAGGTGTTATGCCCTAGCAACATCGGGGTAATTAATTTAGGTACCAGATACAGGGTTATTATCATTATTATTATATTACGGTGTGACTAAGCCAAAGATGTAATGTTACTCCTGACAAGTGAGAACGGAGAATGGCTATGAACATGCTTCATCAACTAATGTAAAAAAATAAAATTAAAAAAAGATTTAAGAAAGAAACAGACACCAAAAACTGGCAGCAGCATCATGTCACCCACTGACAGGCGGTGAATCCCAAATAAGTGGGGATCGGTCAAACCACTAATTCATAAAGTAAAGTAAAACTTGTTTTATTTAACGATGTCTCTAGAGCACATTGATTTTCGTACCATTGGCTATTGGATGTCAAACATATGGTTATTCTGAGATATTTCTTTGCAGGAAACCCGCTGCCACCACATAGGCTACACTTTCCGATAAGCAGCAAGGGGTCTTTTATATGCACTTTCCCACAGACAGGACAGTACATACCACAGCCTCTGATGAACCAGTTGTGGACCACTGGTTGGAAAGAAGAATAGCCGATACTGCAAATGGGTCCACTGAGCAGGTGGACATGGTACCGCCTGAGCTACGTCCCGCTCCCCACTAATTCGCTACCCCCAACATTGCCCTACTACATAGAGGTAGGACTTTCAATCGTGGCAGCAGACTAGTCACAGTGAAGGTGGCAACATGTCACAACTATTGGCCACTTTCGTCTTTAATTCTTTGGAAACTATCGGTAAGGTTTTTTTGTTTTTGTTTAAACCTGACATCTGGGCAGACTTCACTGACCTTGGCGCGGGCTTCTCGGGAGGCCTCTGCTTCAGCAGCCATGGCTCTCTGAAGCTGAACAGGCAGGCGGACATCCTTACTGCAAACCAACATGCGCAGTGAGTACACACACCAGTGGGCATGCGCGCCAACACACAAATATAGACACACAACAGTGGACATGCGCGTAGATGTGCGCAGAGACAGGAATACACAAACACCCTTGGGCATACGCTCAGACACACACACACACACACACACACACACACAAACAATGGGCATATGCAAACACACACGAATACACACACATGTGAGCGGGCATGCATGCAGATGCGCACAGACGCACACACACCAGTGGGCTTGCACGCACACATCCAAATACACACACCCGAGTGGGTGTGCAGACACACGCACACCCGTACGCATGAGCGCAGACACACTTATACACACACATGTGCGCAAGTGCACAGACATGAATACACCCAAGTGAGTGGGCATGCGCACAGACATCAGCAGACACACACGAATACACACACACAAGTGGGCTTGCATGCAGATGTGCGCAGACACACACAGACGAGTGGGCTTGCACGCACACATCCAAATACACACAAGCGAGTGGGCATGTGCACAGACACACACACACCAGTAGGCATGAGCGCAGGCACACATATACACACACATGTGGGAATGCGCATGGACATGAACACACAAGTGAGTGGGCATGTGCACAGACATCAGCAGACACATGAATACACACACATGAGTGGGCACGTGCGCCAACACGCACACACACGCACGCACACACACACACATGCAAGTGGGGATACATGCAGATATGCGCAGACACACGAATACACACACACCATATGAGGATATACGTGTCTGAATCATCTAAGGTGTGTGATTATTTGTAATACATGCTACTCGGCATGCCATACACATGATGGTACACGTGTCTAAATCATTTAATGTGGGTAATTATTCAAATTTATGCCATTGTACACATCATACAAAATATACATTGCGTATCTAAGTACCCGCTGATCTACCCATTTACAATGTAATGTAAATGACCGGAAGACCAGTGACTCGGCGCTGAAAAAATGTATATTCTGATGAATAAACTGTTTTACAACAACAAAAAATACACACAAGGGTACACACGTCTAAATAATTGCAGGTGTGTAATTATTTAATTATATGACATTGGGCATGCCATACACACGGTGGTATACAGGTCTAAATAATTGCAGTTGTGTAATTATTTAAATACATGCCATTCGGCATGCCATACACATGATGGTATATACGTCACACTAACGTGTTTTGCAGACACCCGCAAACAACCATGGAATTACGCGCTATAATGCAAGCACCACGTGGCCGCACTGGACGTGGAAATGTTGATGAGAATGAAAGAAGGTTGTGTGGTGTTGAATAAACGCTGAGGATTCCATCAAGGTATCAGTGTAAAATTACGTGCAATGGGTCAATGTACCAGCTCAGGCTGATGACAATAGACATAGAGACACTGAGATATGAATGCGCCATCCTAGAAAAAAACCTACTACATGAGGGCGCCATCGAAGGGTTTCAATATTTTCACAGTCGTACAAAGCATATGACATGGGTAAACGGAGGAGAGGGTGTCAGTCATGTAGGTTTATGGTTTAATAAATGTTCATATAATACAATGTAGTCTGTGTGCACTCACGACCACCATTCAAGACACTCTTAACAATTCTTCAAATGACCTCATACGCCGACCTCACAAAGTCACAGCGTAAACTGAGTATCCCTACTAACACTAGCGCATGGGGTAGGTATATACCAAAATGTCGCAAATGTCACATAAAAAAAAACCTAACATAATTACTAACAGCTAAGATGACTAGGCAACTACCTAATTGAGACTATTGCTTTTCAGTAATGAAAACCAGCCACGATGCATTTTACTCGTTATGGACAAAGTAAATAAGCCATCACCAAAACAAAACAAAAACCAACCGTCTTGTTCAGTGGGGGGGACATTTTTTTGCTATGTACCACTTTGTCAGGCGGTGGGGGACGGGGGGGGGGGTGTCTGGAAAAGTACGTCTTTGTACGTCGGTGAATACATTGAAAATGTAGGATGGCCCCTCAGACTGATAAATATTCACTGGAATAAGGTTAGTCTATAAGATCCCAGCTGAGCGGCGCTACACATATCAGGCGACCACCTCGTTATGGTATGTAATTAAATTCAAAATAAAAAAGACACTTGATTAGCTCTTTCAAGCATCGACAAAAACAAAAAACAAAATAATTACATTATTGATTGTATGATGTCAGTTAAAGGCCATGGATAATAGAGTGGATGTTCTTAATGCAGTAGCTGCAACATCTTTGCGACCAAAATGGTTGCAAGGTCGACAACCACTGAGGACAGTTTTGCGATCACTTTGCGCTCAATTTGCTACCTCTATGAGAAACCCTTTTTTGTGGTCGCAAGTAGCCACAAGCAGTAGTGACTGGGGTATTAAATCATAGCGAGATGTTCCCAAAGCAAATTTGACAGATAAGTAATGTTTATGGTTGTTCTGACCGGGTTAGCGTGTCTTTAATATATAAAACAGTGACAAACAGCAGACGACAATTTACACCGACTCCAACTGAAGGATTTACTTACACTTCAACACGCTCCACCCGGACACCCCACGGGTCAGTCCCCTCGTCCAAAACATACTGAAACAATTAAAGAACTCCAGCTTTTAAATTATACACAATACACATTGCACACAACACACATTGTACACAACACACACGTTATAAACAATACACATTGTGACATGACATATTATACACAATACACGTTATACACATTGTACACAATACATGCTAAACAGAATACACATTGTATACATTGTGTATTGGACACAATACATAACACAGATCTTTCTTGTATCCGACTGGCTCATTTTATGCGATTAAGAGTTAATTGTCATAAAATGTTGGTATTGCAGTAAAAAGAAACAAATAACTTTCAACAATTCATCATAATTGTCTTAAAATGGTGATAAACTAAGCCAATGGGTTTATATAAATATTTTTAATTCAGCACTACCAAAATTTATTCTGAAGGACAGAAAAAATATATATACACATATATGTTAATACAAAAGAAAGTGGGGAGCAGGTGTGGATGGAAGCTCTTATTTTGAGGCGCTGGCCGAGCAATATAGCCCTAGCGTACCTAAAGCCAAATACTAGGGTGAGGGAGGTTTCCCGGCGCGTTCGAAACGCCCGGATGTGACCGGGTGGTGGCGCCACTGTTGATAAATGCCAGCTGGCCCGCAGCAACAGAGTAAATAAACATACGTGCACAATCAATAAATATAATAAGAATAAAGGTAACCACCGCCCACTTATGTTTATACAATAAGTTACATACAAAATAATTGAACATGTCAAAGTTGCATATTCAAATGGTTTTGAGTTAATGTCGCTTTTTGAGATAACTATATTAGGTTGAACTATATTGATTGCATGATTGATTGGTTGAATAACTTATATATATATATATGGTTAACTTTGGATATATTTGAAGTGAAAACAGGCCCCAAGTTAACATTGGTGTGCTTTTCAAAATTCTGACACCATAGGCTCCAACAGAAATAGGTTCTATTAAATTCACTTAGTATTGCTTCTAAGTTCTATGCAACAACAAATGTTAAATAAGTGGACCATTAAATACGTTGAATATGTAGGATCAAATCTAGATAAGTGCTTTGATTTCGAAAAGTGTATGCTTTTATCAAACTATACCACCTTTACTTAGTATATACCTTTATATATGTATATGTGTATATATATTGTATACATATATGTTGGTTGGTTTTACACCATTGCAACATCTAAGGTCATATCAGGACGGGTACCGACTTGTGACAGTGCACACTCATGGCTACTTTATAGTGCTGCCCCACTGGGAAATCAGGCCAACCAACATCATGACCTGATATCCCACTCAGTCACATTATCGTGACACTGAGCTAACCAGTCCTTGCCCTATCCTATCAAGGCTGAGCGCCAGGCTAGGAAGCGACAAGTATCAATTTTAAAGTCATTGGTTTGACTCGACCGGGAACCGAACTCCCGACCTTCCGCATGCGAGGCCCGCGCTCTACCGATTATGCCACCGCACCCGGTGGATATACATGTGTATATATATATACACATAAATATAGCACACACACTAAGGATCCCCCCCCTAACCGATTATTCATATTAAAGGGACCAGCTATAGCTCGCTGGGACACTGCGCGTACTCCGACAAATGCTCTCCAAGCACAATCTTGTTTAGTTTTTATGTTTAAATGAACCAAGTATGTGTGGGGAGAGTATGGGACCAGGGCACTGCTAGTCTGAACTGCAAAGGCAGTTTGTTGTCTTCAAAATGGCCGCCCCCATAGGCGGCGGCCATTTGCAATGCAAAAGCTGCGCTGTGATTGGCTGAAATTGTGCCGGCAACAGGCTCACACAGTAACAAGATTTGCTGGTTCCCAGTATGGGCGGCAATAAATTTCAGACCGATTACGCCGAAATCTATTGAATGCGATCATATTTAACAGAATTACATACTCAAA